>JBAMJV010006750.1:0-16736 GCA_037951105.1 Echinarachnius parma | reverse complement strand
TGTAGGACGTTTCCCAGTACTTCTATATGGCTTATTACTGTATATAAATGTACAATATCTTGATTGTTTCTAAGTACAATAAGATGAAAATTGGTGTGTAAAGGCCCTGGAAACCGGAGACCCAGGACACTGAAGACTATGTAGAAAAGAGTTCAAGAAGACCAAGCACCCGGGAAACTGAAGACTTGGGAGACCGGGGACCTGGGAGACAGATCTGAAGGCCTGGAGACTGGGGACCTGGGGAACTGGGGTCATGGGCCGATATTCAATTCCATACTTAAAGGGGCCATGTAATGCAAATACATGTTGACATCTATTTATCTGTATTGGTGTATACATCAAATATTTGTAAACTGTTTAACAGAAATATAATTAAAAAATATTTTTGCAATTATATTGTTCATCTTGCTAAGGCAAGCCTAAGCACCAACTTTTAAAACAACGCTCTCCAGAGTGAAATTCTGCCTGTGTCCTCATCTGTCAATCACAACTCTTACTTGTAAGATGAACAATGCACCTTCGCCCAGGCTGAGCGCCTTCTCACAATAGTATCACATCTTTGAATACACTACCAACCCACACACTTTCAATTTCAATAGCAGTTGCTTTGTCAGAAAACCTCAACCATCAAAAGGACAAGAAAAGCACTGATAAGCTATTGACATCACTGGTCTGCTTACATTATATGGCAAAAGAGAAGGAAAACAAGAACATGCCCACAATAGCATGCTCTACATGCTTCCATACAATAGCTTTTCAGTGCCTTTCTTGTCCTAATGATGGTTGGGCTTTTCTCACATAGCAACTGCTATTGAAACTGAAAGTGTGTATTCAATAATGTGATACTATTGTAACTTGTAAGCAGGCGCTCAGCTTGGGCGAAGGTGCATTGTTCATCTTATAAGTAACTGAGTTATGATTGACAGATGAGGTCACAAGCAGAATTTCACTCTGGGGACATTTTTTGTGGGCGTTCCCAATTTAAATTTTCAAGTTGATTTCTTGTTTTAATGACTTTTCCATTAAAAACAATATTATTTTAATTGGAATCCACGTGCAAAACTATCTCTGATAGGCTAAAATTAGTTTGTTATGTGATTTCCATGTCATAGCACCTTTAAGTCAACATTTAGCTAAAGAAAATAACCTAGCCAAATTTGAAATTTGATTAATTCAGTAAAGGACAATGAAATCCAGACAAATTGTTGTATGTACTATAAGACACTAAATAGGATGAATAGTCCCTGAAAATTTGAGCACAATCGGTCAAGAAATAAGAAAACTATGGCTCTTTGAAAATAGCCATTTATTTCTACGAGTGACTCAATTTGGCAACGCACTCTGGCAAAGTTGTGGACTTCTCCCCATACATTTTGTACACAAAATTTCAATTTTGTTCAATTTTACCCTTCGTTTGAGTTCAAAATATGTTTTGTAGAATGCATTTATGCATAACATATCATGAGTTGGGGAATTGAAAAGTGTGACTATGAAGACAACTGTAAAAATGGGAACATTTGTGTACAAAACATATGGGGGGTAGTCCACACTACATCTTCAAAGAGCTATAGTTTTCTTGTTTCTTGCCCGATTATGCTCTAACTTTCAGAGATTATTCCTCCTAATCTTTTCAAGTCTATATGAAAGCAACATTTTGCTTGGGTTTCATTGTCCTTTAACTGAAAATGTCGCCCAAATTTGGATGTCATAATGTCTTCAAATATTTAATTTAAATTTTATTTTACTGAAGTAAAAGTCTAAAAAACTATTTTAATACGAGTTCTCAGCCTAGAAAATGCTAAGTAAATTTCTTACTTTAAGCTACGTATTGAATTAAATACCAGCCCTGGGAGACTGGGGACCTGGGAGACAGAAGACCTGGGAGACTGGGGTCCTGGACGACTGAAAACCTGGGAGAATGAAGACCCTGGCGACTGGGGACCTGCGAGACAGAATACCTGATAGACTGGGGACCTGGGAAACAGAATACCTGATAGAGTGGTGACCTGGGAGACAGAAGACCTGGTAGACTGGGAACCTGGGAGACAGCATACCTGGGAGACTAGGGACCTGCGAGACAGCATACCTTGGAGACTAGGGACCTGGGAGACTGGGGACCTGGGAGACAGCAGACCTGGGAGACTATATAGGGACATACGAGACAGAAGACCTGGGATACTGGGGTCCTGGACGACTGGAAACCTGGGAGACAGAAGACCTGGGAGACTGGGGACCTGGGAGACAGCATACCTGTGATACTGAGACACTGGAAGACAGCAAACCTTGGAGACTGGGGACCTGCGAGACAGAATACCTGGGAGACTGGGGTCCTGGTCGACTGTAAACCTGGGAGAATGAAGACCTGGGAGACTGGGGACCTGGGAGACAGCAGCCCTGGGAGACAGCAGACCTGGAAGACAGAAGACCTGGGAGACAGCAGACCTGGTAGACATAAGACCTGGGAGACTGGGGTCCTGTGCGACTGAAAACCGGCTGGAGACCAAGGAGACACAAATACAAATGCCTAGGAAACTATAAGGCATGGGAGACTGAAGACCAAGTGGTAGCCTTCCCAGACTGATGGCAGAATCCTCTTACAGCGCTCGTCCTAGTCACAAGTACTATCATACCCGAGTCTCTATGGCTCATTAGGGATATCACATGTCCGCATTATCCGGAGGTCTCGGGTTCGATTATCGGCGAAGCCCCACTGTTCCTTTCCCATTTTTAATTGATATTTTAACAATCATATCAAAAGTACATCACTTGATAACATAATTTGCATTGTTTGTATTTGCTAACTCTAATGACTTATCCAACGCATATTGTAGAAATCTTGATCGATTATCCTCTTTTATAAATCACGGGGGGGGGGGGGGGGACTTCAGGACAAGGATATAATTTGCAAGTCATGTGTGCCTTTTGAAATCAGTCAATATTTTAAGGTGCCTTCATTTTCGATTTCCCGTTTCTGTTTTCGTAGAAATCAACTCCTAATTCATGAGTGCTTTGCATATCAAATGAAGGACATGTTATTCCATTTCCTGACCAGGCGTTCATCACTCCCCGGATTAAATTCCATCTGAATACATTTTACAAAACCCGTGCTCTCATTGAAGTCCATCAATATTCAGAATTCTATATAGTTCAGAAGACCTGTTTCTCCTCACTATAAAACCTTTCATCTTATATTAATTGTATCGAGTATTCTTTATACAACCCTCAGGTGTGAATTCCACAGGGTAATCTCGGGATAGGTTACTGATTGATGGTGCAGCCAACACTGGGCCGAGGCGATGGGGGGGGGGGGGGGTGGGGGGGGGGGTACTCGAATTATTTTTCGGTCGGGGGTGGCAGTGCCTATGCCGACTTCAAAACGGGGGTCTAACATGTCTAAGAAGCGGATGAGATGAGAAAAATAGGGTCTTGGGAGCTGTCCAAATGAATGAGAAACAGGGTCTTGGCAACTGATCAGTTACATGTGAAGGTCTACAGAGCGGGTTTTTCGTTAAAACTAATAGTCTGAAGAGCGGCAATTTGGTATTTTGTAGGTCTACGGAGTGGCTATTTTGACGAAAATGAGACCCTTAAGAGTGGCAATTGGCTCCAACAAAGGGGATCTTTAAAGCGGTACATACCCGTATTGCCAATATACGTGAGTGCCCCCCCCCCCCCCCCCCCATGGTGTACGTCCCTTCCTCCATGAGGTTCCTTCCGCTTGAAGACTCCTGCAATTAGCATCAATTTAACTGAACACTTAAGTTCTAGCAAATTGCCCATGCTGATGTACTTTGACATTTCATGTACACTTCCGGTGGTGGAGGGTCTTTCACATACACTGCACAAGTGATTTTGTTTTGGGGTCACTTTCTAACACAATTAATGTCATAATGCAGCTATGCAACTACCATTAGTTGTACACAAAAAAAATCGGGACCGAGAACGAACGTGGCCGCGACCGAGAACACTGGGTTAGTTGTGTAAGCGGTGGGGGCGGGGGTGGGGGGGGGGGGGGGGGGGTGGTCGTCAACAAGACTGATCGTTGCCCGAGACCACTGGTTTAGATGGCCGAGACCAATACAAAATGGATTCATTTTTTTGTTTTACGAAAACAGAACGGAGACCACTGGTTGAGTCGTGTAAGCAGGGGGAGAAGGGAGGGGGGGGGGGGGGGGGGGTGGTCGTCAACTTTTCAAATTTCTGCATTGGGGGGGGGGGGGGGGGGGGGGTGCGTACACACCCAACGCAGCTCCTGGCTACGGGCCTGGATGGTACTATCATGTCTCAGGACCAGCCCTTGTTCCACTGCTCTCTAGATATATGCTCGGGTATTCCTTTATGGTTTAATGTTCTCTGCTACGTTCTTTTGAGGTTTGGGCTATTCTAGCATTTTAACACCAATGAGTAAGAACGATCCAATGATGCTTATTACAATGGTAAATGTCGCTGGTCCGTAATCGGGCCCTCAGGCCCCGAGGTCTTGTCAAGGGGATCAGTATAGGATTATAGTCTTGGGAATCAACGGGGAATTAGGATACGTGTTGTTATCAAGCACGCCTAGCAACCGACATGACTAGATGACGTAGATATCATTTTTTAAAAAAAATACATGTATGATGCCATTTTTTAAACATGAAAGTAAAAGGAAAGTGGTATTGAAAATTTAGGTCAGTTTTAATAATTGCGATAAAATTACAATATTTGGAGAGCGTAAACGAGAAAGGGACACTTCATTAATATAATGTGTAGAGCTTAATTCCAAAAGGCGCAAAATGCACGTTTTCGGCTTTGGAGCTAAGCTCTTGGTCATCAATTGAGCGGTGTAGATTAGGCGTGGTGGTCAAGGGTGGTCGGGGCAGTGACGTAGCTATTGGGGCACGGGGGTGGGGGCACATGGCCCCTCGTCTAATTTGATTTAAAACGTAATAGACATAAGGAGGAGTTTTTTGAAGAAAAACAAAATTGAAGAACAAACATTAGGTGTCCCCCAAGTATTTAAGTCCTTGCGCGCTATGCCACTGAATCGGGTTACACTGTTTTGTTTGGAATGGGAATATGATTATTATTTAAAGATGCACCTGTAAAGTGTCGAACTCCCCAAAAAAAGGGTTAGATCTTTTCAAATTCCCCTTTAGTATGAAGATATCTATCATTGATAATCATTCAGCTGAAGAGCGTCTATCAGACGGTCATAAACGTCATAAGCGTCATACTGTAATTTGTTGTTTTCGTCTTTTTAACCAGGAAAGCAGTGTTCTGGTATATGATTGAAGTCTCAAATGTCATGACACTTTACAGGTGCACCTTTAATGCTATCTACTAAGCGCCTTTAAAAATACGTCAGAGAAATAAATCTCGGCTAGGATACGTTTCTCTCTATATTATTAGGCGCCGCGGACCACATTCATCATCGTGATCGTAATATGATAACGGAAACTGAATGCAAGTTAAAGTAGTAGTTATGAAATTATTCACATTACGGAAGGTTTCCTTTGGAAACCCTTACTTTAGTATGGCATGTACGAAGAATTGAAATTAACAATACCTCGTTAACCATGTTTACTCTGGCTATTTATTATTCAAAAAGTTATCTTCAAGGGACATTCCGGACGATAAAAAAACAAAACAGTATATTGGAAATAAATCAAGGGATGTGCTTGAATATGACTCACTTTGGTTGATTTCTAAGAGACTTTTCTAATGTCATTAAAGGGGAATTCCACCCCAGAAATGTGATGTTTGCTATAAAATGAAGTGAATATGAAGAATCTTGATCGAAAATCTGAGCCAAAACGGTAGAGCAATAAAAAAGTTATGACAGGATGAACTTTGCTCCGATTTTTAGTATCGTTCGCAATTGCTATCGATTGTGACGTCACTTGCGAGCTGCAGCCATTTTGACTTATACATGGAAATGTTACCAAATTTTAATTTTCTTCATAACAAAGCAAATTTATGAGCTTACAAATTCCAAAGAGGTTGGCCCATCGATATTCTATATGAATTCGTGAAAACAAGCAGAGACAAATTAATTTTTAGCAACAAAAATGAGAAATAAGTGTATTTTCATGTACTAAAGCCATGGCGAGTTGCTCGTCAATGATGTTGCATATGGCGGCAATTTTGAAACGATCGCTCATTACTACATGATGTTCAAATAGGTATAACTCCCGTGTTTCTTGTCCAATTTTGATCAAATTTTCACCAATTATGCCTCTTATTCTGCTTATTCAAATAACGAATGATTTTTTCAGGCCCGGAATACCCCTTTAACTCTGAGGAAATAATTAAATTTACCTCACACAATCATGAGACCCTTACGTAGTATTCTTACTTTTCTCAATTACTTGAGTAGGCTTGAATCCGGTGCTACTGCAGTGTGATCATTGCATGTGTCATTTATAATAGCCGGTAATGCAGAGCCAGCAAATTCAATAACCACTTTTACAGAACTGTGTGTCTATTCAAATTCCGATTAAAGCCAAACGTGTTACAATATTGGGCAGGCAAATATTTTCAAACGGTTCAACAATGCAGTAATGCTGAAAAGGCACGGTCAGTGGTGCAGCGTGGACTAAACTATTTATGATCGAGCATTGTATTGGTCCGAGCAAATCAGTTTATATAATTTTAGTATAATTTTTCAAATAATAAATTAGTGGGCGGTTTCCAGGCAAAATTTGTATAATCCCGTTTTAATAAAAAATATATTCTTTCACATGATTGGTAATTAGCGTGTACATTTCATTTTGTGTGTGTGGGGCGTTTCCCACTACTGGCATGGGCCTTAACCTTTGATGATGCTTGGAATGGATGCTCTGAATTACGACTCATAGCAAGAAAATTTGTATTATTTAATTGTGAGTAACAAACCGTCTGTGATTAAAGAATATTCTGAAAACGTAATATGAAATGATTATTTTGGGCGGTAAGATGCGAGCGCAAATAAATAAAATATATACATATTACGTATACAAAAAAGTAAATATTTCTGCAGCTTCATAATATGTCTTGTTATGAATTTTGGTTTTTGAAAATGAAATCTTGTTCAATTTATTTACTTTCACACACAATCTAAATAAAATATAACTTTTTATATTTCCCCTCCGATCTGAATTGTTTTGTGACTAATTTGTCATTCACCAATGTGCCTTTAAATGTTTAATCCTTTGTTGCCTTTAGTGGAGAGGTGATTAATGCTAACACGAAGTTGACATTTTGTTTGAAACCCACACGATTCACGGAAAACAATTTGCCGCGACATCTAACATGTCTAAGCAGTTTATCACTCCGGTAATACATTAATTGAATGCATCTACCCCATCCAGTAGGTGGATAACATGGGCATGGAAGTAAATAATCAATTAATCGACTGTTTTTGATAAAACAATGTATATTTGGTTTTAATGATATAATTACAGCCGTATGAGCAAACAGGGCTCGAATTTCAATTGCGATGATCATAATAACAATCCTCTCGAGTTACCGGAGAGGTAACTAGGATTTTCCGTTGTGGGGAGGCACCAGTACTGGTGCCCTTGCATGTTCGTGAGGAGGAACTTCTTTTCACCTTTCAAACCAAACAAAAAGTCTTCAATTTAGCTGCCCCCAAAATATGATGATTAATTTTCAAATGAAATATTTCCCGTGTTCGCGTCTGTCGACTTTTCCCGCAACCCTGACTGTTATAGGTTGTTTGCTTGTTTGTGTGTGTGTGTGTGTGTGTGTGTGTGTGTGTGCGTGTGTGTGTGTGTGTGTGTGTGTGTGTGTGTGTGTGTGTGTGTGTGTGTGTGTGTGTGTGAGTATGTGTGTGTGTGTGTGTGTGTGTGTGTGTGGGTAAGTATGTGTGTGTGTGTGTGTATGTGTGTGTGTGCGCGCGCGGGGGGGGGGGGGGGGGCATGTGTCCTCAGGCCTGCGTAGGGACGCGCCTAGCCACAACATGATCTATAACATGTGAATGTAGAATAATTATGCATTTTGTATATAAGGCTCCATTCATTAAAATACGCACAGGCTCCAACATTGTTTTTAGTATCGTTGAAGTAAACATGTTTTTATAGACATGAATGAACGTATTCAAGTCCAATTTGTTTGACAAAAACTACGCAGCAGGCGATGAGTTCTAGATTGGCAAAGAGTTATGTATTTAATATCTGAGGATGACAACGACTTATGATGATAGAATGAATATAAGGCGACTTTTTCCTGTACACCCCATTCAAAGGCGCCCATGCTCTTTCAGATATAACTTCATTGTGGTTACTATCCGTCTGCACAATTCTTTAAGTAAACAATCATGTTTTAAGACATGATTGAGTGTATTTAAGTCCATAAATTTTACGAAACCATGCAGAAGGCTATATCAATTAACCGTTATATTAATATTATTATTATTATAGAGCAGTGAGTTCCAAAATTGTGCGATTCGAAGATGAGTTAACTGCGCCCTGAGCACCTAGCAAAAGGTGGAATTGGCGAATAGATGTTAGAAGCCTTCTATATAATTAAATTAAAGAGATAGTTCAGTTTTGGTATAGAGGGCGCTTCAAGAAATATTTTTGTGTGAGCTAATGAAAAGCTGAGTGTCAAATTTGAAAGAGCATACAATTTTAATGACAGAATAAACTTTATTTGATCAAAATCGCTTCAGAAACAGCTGAAATATCAATAAATATATCCAATCGGAATGAATGTGGGATCCCATGCACATTTATTAGATGATAAAACAAAAAATGCTTACACTTTTTCAAAAATTTACAAAAAAGGTTTTTAAATAGTTGTTGATGATCTCTCTATCTATATCATTATTTTAACAAAGCATCACATGCACAATTTTTAAAATAAAAAACGGTTGAAACCATGCAATGCGTTTTTAAAGAGCGCCCTCTTGTGTTTTAATGGCTCTTTTTTTGTTTAATGATAACAGGCTTTTTACTTAGTCGTTTGTAATGTTATGGTGCAGGTTTTGGTTACTAAAATTCAGTTTGACCCTGTTAACCAAAACTCAATTATCCCTTTAATGGACTACTTTAACGTGAACTATATACACATAGTAGGCCTACAATCAATGCAAATACTATGCATCATCGGAAAAACGGTAACAACTTGTGAACAATCCACATTAAATTCATGTCCCTGACAAAGCCCTAGAAAATTAGAATATGAGCCTTGGAAAAAGGAAGATAAATTTCGGACGCATCCCAAGGGGTAGACAGATATAACCGTCTCTTCAAGGGATTTATTATAAATCCGATATATAATAAATCCCATGATTAGACGGTTATTTATGTCTACCCAAGGGGAGGCCTTTGGGTCGTTCATCGCTAGAGATGCCCTTCTTTGTAAAGGCCCGGTCACATATCACCGGATGGCGTAAACGGATGCCCGACGGATAGTAATATTTTTAATCCGCTCGTCTCCGTTCGTATACGTTTCTGATCCTTGTCAAGTGATGTACGTTGTCTATCCGGCGGAATGTTTTTTGTGCATGAAGCAATGGAGACGACTTCAACCAACGGACATTTTGATTTCGAAAATGTTATATTCGTCGTGCATCTGTTTTCGCTATCCGGTGATATGTGACAGGGCCTTTAAGGTATGGTGAAATCCCGGCTTTGATTCAGGTTTATAGCTTTAAATATGTGCCTATATTGATATACCACACTCTTTTTTTCAAAGAAATCCTTAGGTTGGGCAAAAAAGGTAAATTTCATGCAACTTTTTTGCTTGTTTTCGCATCGGCGTTCCATGCTGCTAAAAAAGTTATTTATAGCGGAGCGGGAATGTGCGCACGTGCAACCCGGATCATGACATCACAAGCAGACCGCAACACGGAGGAACGTGCATGGTTTACATGCAGAGCCTATCACTTGCTAGTAAAACAAACTCGTTTTTGCTTGTAAATTAAGGCTTAACTAAAAATTCCTAAGAAATAAATTATAGCAGCTTGCAGCAACACATCTGAGTGTAGATCGTCCATGATATAAACTTTAACAAATGTTTGCAAATATTGAAAACAAAAATCGAAATAATATCTCTCTGTCAACGTGAGTATTGCACTCAGCGTGTACGTCTATGACCGAGCTATACTGCGATTGCCTGCATGTGACGTCACAAAGATGACGTCATTTTTCTTCGCCCGGACTCTATTTTTTTACGGGGATTACTAAAGTGAATTTAAAACTTGATTTTTTAAAAAATTTTACTGGGTTTTCCGACGCGGAAAATATGTTTTTATTAGTAATCTTCATGAAAATCTACCTTAGATACAGTAAAACACAATTTGTAGGTAGTTTTCTTGTCAGCCAAACTTTAAGGTTACTATACATGGCAGTAATACGAACGAGGGTGCCATTTTGGGCAGTGTTTGTCTATGTATTTCCGTAACCTTCACGAGTCTAGTCTACAGTCTAAGTATTATATAGAGACCTTTAAAATCGATGGCATACTTAGTATTCCCTGCAATTCAAATATTCGCTCGTGTGAACATAAATCAGGCTCCCGTTACAGATCAAGTGCTAATGGTGCGTACATCTTTTCAAGAGCCTATACAAATCCATTTTCTTTGGCACTGTATTATGATATTAAGTCCCGCGTGTGTGTGATTGATCGGCGCTCCTCCGCGCGCTGTGCGTTCTACATAAAACTAACTCATCGATGAATAATCATTTTACGTGGGCCATATGGCATATGTAGGACCTTCGCGTTGAAATAATGCATTCATTTGTCTTCTCCGTTAGTCGAGATCCGTAAAAACAAGTCCCCGTTTTAAAAGGTCAAAGAGCTTGATTAATTTGCGAAAAACACTTCGCAAAATTGTATTTATCTTCTGCATGGTCTGGTGTGACGTGTTCGAGTGTGATGACTGCTTGCGCGTTCCGTACATGATAATGGACACACCGTTCATAACGCTTCCTCACACCGATGACTTTATTTTCATAAGCAAAATAAAGACGTCCGAAAATCATGTCACCAGTTACATTGTACTTCAAATTGAGGAGATAAAAAAATGAGAAAGAAAAACGACACAATACACAAATAAACGATGGGAGATAGAGCAGCAATAAACAAACGAAAGCAAGTATACAAGGAGAATACATAAATAAGGGAAAATAAGAAAGAAGAGGATAGTCAAAGCGCATAAGTTTAAACAAGAGGGGGAGGAGCAGAAGGATGACACTTTGACAAGAACGACAATGATAAACAAGATGATAACATGAAAGAAAGGGTTAAAGTGATACCTGTAAAGTGTCAGATATTGCACAAAATGAAATTTGAGACTTCAATCCTATATCAATATCATAGTAAAATACAATTGAAAGATTTGTGAAAGTTTGAAAGAAAACGAACACTGTTTACCTAGTGAAAAAAACGAATATTGAGTTCATATTTTATCACCGAATACTGATGGTCTGCCATACATTTGTCGCAGTAAATAATGATCCGTTTGAGATATTCGTACCCGTGTATGTTTACAGACGTAGTACAGAATTCATGGAATTTGCACTCGCTCGGCTCAAAGTTCAATCTCCGGAATGTTCTCACGCGTGCTGCATGCGGACGTGTTCAGCTAGGACAATTGTACTTTTTATCAAAAGCGTTGATCAACGCTTTTGAAATAATGATTTTCAATGGTAATTATCTTCATACCAAAGGGACATTTGAAACAAATCTAACCCTATTTTATTCTTCTCTTACCATAAGCTAAACAACACGGCAGAAGAGAAACGAGGAAGCTCCAAGTATTTTTCGTGGAGTTAGACACTTTACAGGCATCACTTTAAGAGGAAGTGGGCTTGAATCCGTATATTGATCTTTTTACAAATTTATATATACATGTGTATGTGAGTATGAGATTCACTTAACAATCTGTAAGTATTTAAACAAAAAAAATGCTTTCAAATCGAGAAGATGCGAAGGAGGATTATCAGCGAAATCGGCCGATAAATTATTCAAATTAGTAAGTTATGAACGTTTACCAATATTGACTGAAGGAGTGGTATAGTGTAGTAAACAATTTGTCAAATTGTCGCCTCTGAGTTTAACGAACAAATTATCTAATTTTAATCTAATCTAATCTTAAAGGGTACCACCACCCAAAACTAATATTCTTATAAATGAAAGGTAACATCTTTAGTATTCCATTCCATCAACAAGTTCACAAAAATATGTTTCCAGAAAAAATATATATAATTGGAAAACGCATCACCATTCTAAAGCATGCGTTCATGGGTCTGCATGTACGAGCGTGTCTTTGTCCAGAGCGAACGAATCGCCCGGGATTATATTTTCCCCAAACGTACGCGTGAATAGCATTGGCGCACTCGCAAATGTTTGGCCCGTACAGAACCAGGAAATAGTAGTGGTTCCGTAAGTGGTGAAAAGTAATTGCTTTGTTTATGAATTACACAACCTTTGCAAAATGTTGGGTATCTATTTGATATCACAAAACGGTACCAAAACATATATTTATGTGTTGTTCTTTGCCTGGTGGTCCCCTTTAAATCTAAGAGGTAAGGCGAACATAATTATTACGCATCAAATCTACAACGGAAAATAAAGTATTACATTGTATCTTCATTTTCATGATTCATGCATTTTTTTTGTTACCGAACGAATTTACGTGCGTTACGTGCAAGGTGTACTGCGATGGAACAGCTCGGCGTATTGTTGCTCTATAAATGTCATTACTTTACAACATTTAGGGTTAGAATTACAGCGACCTTGAATAATGATATCATAATACGTTCACCAAGGAATCACTAATTGCATCATATTTTATGTTCATTATACCATTATATAAGATGATGACGTCATAATGAAGGGAAATTGAGCATTCCTATTGGTTGATTACCGATGCTTTCATCCGGTATAGTGCACGTTACTACCTGGTAACGTGCACTATAACATACATTTATACACGGTATGTGTGTACAAACTTCCCATAGAGAGCCAAACAATAAGCCGCCGCGCAGAGGATGGCATGGCCTCGGAGTGCGTAACGTCAAATTCAGTCCGCTGCGAAATCGCATAATTCGCATGATTTTAGGTGTGACGATCATTCTTTCAAAGTGAGCTCACATGTATGAGCGTCAGCTATCTCTCCTTTCCTCGCCGGGGGCGAAATTTTTTTTCCCCGGGGGGAAGGGTGAAAAAATGTGTGGTAATCCGCTCCCCAATACAATATAATCGTGCCAAGCTCAAGGAGGAAAATTAGATTGAACCCGGTGTCTCCAATACATTATTAGTCGCATCATGCGGTATACAAGGGGTTAACCGCTTGGTGCTGGAATTGCAAAAAAAAAACAAACACACACACAAAAACCGGACACGAATAATGGAAAGAAAAGGAGTAGACACCCAGAAAGAAAGTGTAGTTGTATGAAGAATAAAAAGGACCACAAGACGGAAACAATATGCTGGTGATGGCGAGGACGGTGATGATGATGATGATGGCGATGATGGCGATGATGACGATGATAATGATGATAATGAAGATTATTGATGATGATAATGATAATGATGGCGATGATGATGATGATGATGATGATGATGATGATGATGATGATGATGATTATTATATTTTCATACATTGATGTTCGATGAAAACCGTTTTTATCACTCCATCGGACACACACAGGCGTATTGCTACTGACGTTTCACCTTCGAATAGAACAGCTTTACCCTTTTGCATCGGACAATGTTCCAAAGCACCTTTGAAACGACCTAAACCATGTTCCTGTTAATTTTCCAAACGCTTCGGGAAAAAGAAGAGAGTGGAGAAAATTTAGAGCCTCCCGATGACTTCACAATTACAAGCATTTAATTGTTAGTGCCATTAGCAGCTCGGTGTGCCGATGAGCTCTTTAGATCCAATTAAGGTGTTATTTCTAGAGCGCACAATATCTTGTCGGGTAATTGCCCGAGCAAGAGCATAGTAACATGGTAACGCCGGAATGATATGGCATAGGCAGTTAGGACAATATCGTCGGTTAAGAAGGAGAAGGGCACAGAACGTCACCTTTTGTCCTCCGGAGATAATCTTGCTATATACAAGTTTGACTACCATGTCGAGCAAAGTGTGTCTTCCTTTAATATTTGATATATAGTTCCCAAATTATAAACAATTTTACTCTGAAAATTTATTGCATCGCAGCGGAGGGCTGCATCCAACACGCTGGTATGCGTAACTCAATTTAGCCAAACATCGACTTACCACCCTTCTCACCAGATCACCCGGCAATATAATGATCGAATTATAGAGGGGCTCAAACTACGATTACTTTCGTAAATGAGGTGCATTCCCTTCTCCCTCCCACAGACCTTCTCACATTGTGAAATTATCATACAGTAATAACACTTAACACAAATTAATTGTACGTACAGATCGCATTTTTTAAAGGTTGACTACTAGTAACCAGTAGCAAAGTTAACTGATTGGGGCGGGGTGGGGGAGGGAGGGGGGGGGGGGGGGGGGGGGGGAGGGGGCACACTATGTGTTTCCTTGTTTTTAAAGGAATTTCACCTTACACACTAAGAAAAACGGGTCACTTTTGCACCTGTATAGGTGCACCCAAACGATGCAACGATGCACCTTTTACCTGAAGGTGCAATATACCCTAAATTAGGTGCAAATATGCACCTATAAAGGTGCTGCCAGTGTGGCAAAAAAGGTGCAAAAGTGACCCTTTTGTCTTAGTGTGTATGTTTGTATTATTTTTGTGAAATTATGTGATGGGGGTGGGGGGGGGGGGGGGGGAGGGGCACGTGCCCCTCATGCACCCCGTAGCTACACCACTGAGTGGATGGATGATTATTGGGCAATATTACCCCTATTCTTTGTTTAACAAGGCCTCGCATCTGAAAGGACTGGTGAACGAATCGTCGTGTTTATTGAGGGAGCTGTGCACAGCTATTTAGTGGCTATTGTGATAGTCACCCGTCCACAATTGCGTATTATCTTTAGCTGTAAAAATTAATATTTGCACACAATTATATAGTCCAGGCTGCACCTTACCACGTTGGACTTCTGGGCCTGCTTAGTATTTAGTTCTAGCAGTGTCTCGTTTTCAAATCGTGTCAAAACACTTTAAATGCAGTGAAAGAAAATCTAAGTTAATTAATTGACGATGACGTCACAATTTGCGTAACATTTGGGTCACATAATTGACTGATTGAATCCTAATTTTGGCGTAGTAATCTAAGCCAAACATCTTATAATGTTAAAACATATCATTGTAACAAGGCATACTGTCTTGAAGATTCTATGAATAGTATACATCATTATGTCCTACCCTCATAATTATGTTTCCAAAATATGATACCTATTTGACGTCAATGTGTATAAAAAAAAACAAAACACTATGATGGGTACTGCACAGCACACTCGTTCTGATTCTGTCACTTCTTGACGATCAGTGAACGTGATGAATGTGAAGGGGGAAAAAAAAACCAACGGCATTCATTGAACAGTTATTCTTTAAAAACGTTGCCAGGGAGACATTTTGGATGTGCAACATGCTTATGCGCACGTCGCTTTATTGTATGATGTGGTGTTATCGTATAGGCTAGCTATTCATTAGGGTGCGTCACTAAATACGGGGTATCCGAGAGATGTGATATCAAATTATTCCCAATGATGCGCGTTGACTGACGGTAAAGTTGCGTACGTGCTGCGACAGAATGTACCATGTTAGCTGCCGAATTTAATTTGCATAACCCCCTTTTTGGACATTGGATTGTGTCAAATGTAGTGTGATTATGTATTGTCTTGATAAAGCATCAGTCTATTTATCAACATTAAAGAAGAAGATGACAGGTTAATTCAAGCCCCATACAAATTTTGAAATCCGCTTACAACTTCCAGAAAGTTCAAATCACCTATAATAAATACACATACAGGGCATATCAAATGAACACTGACTTATATAATTATCCTGAGCAAAGAGAATTAAAGGGGACCACCAGGCAAATAACAACACATTATTATAATGTGTTGGTACCGTTTTGTGATATCAAATAGATACCCAACATTTTGCAAAGGGTTGTGTAATTCATAAACAAAGCAATTCATTTCCACCACTTACGGAACCACTACTATGTCCTGGTTCGTACGGGCCAAACATTTGCGAGTGCGTCAATGCGATTCACGCGTACGTTTGTAGACAATAGAATCCCGGGCGATTCGTTTGCTCTGCACACATTAGTCTTCGCAATTCAGACCGCATGAACGCATGCTTTAGAATGGTGAGGCGTTTTCCAATTTTTTTCTGGAAACATATTTTTGTGAACTTGTTGATGGAATGGAATACTAAACATGTTACCTTTGTTTAATAAGAATATTATTGTTTGGGTTGTGCTACCCTTTAATAGGGTTTCCCCGGCCGGGGTTCGAACCCAAGACATCCGGATTGCTAGACCGGTGCTCTACCAGCTGAGCTAGAAAGCCCTTATCCTGATTGTTCGTCCCTGACTCCCCCTTCGATGCTCCTTCTGGTTTTTGAGGTGTTTCACAAAGATTATAAGTTGAGCTTAACTCTATTTTGGACTTAAAACTTATGGTAAGCCATTTATAGCCTCGGAAAAAAAAACATATTCAAAAGCAAAAATGCAAGTATTTTAGACTTTCCATACATTTTACGTCAAGAACATGAAATCTCCTTGATAATGGAAAATATGAATGATTTTAATCAAAATGTTATGCCTTTTTAAAGAATTTCTACAAACAAATTTTAAAG
>JBAMJV010006749.1:0-29361 GCA_037951105.1 Echinarachnius parma | reverse complement strand
TGACCAGGTCGGGGCACAAGTACGGTGACACGACATACCGTAGAACACCATCGTCAAGCACCCCCCAAGCACCAATATGCATCTTGCTTTTAAAGAGCGCCCGCTCTCTGTTCAAACGGGAAACTTTAATCAAGAATGCAAATAATGGTGAGGAATATTCATGAGGATAATAATGGAGGTGAATCTCATGGAAACGTCTTTAAAGGCAAGATGCGTATAGGTGCTTGGGGGTGCTTGACGATGGTGTTCTACGGTATGCTCCGCCGACAATTGCTCCGAAAAATGCGACAAATGCTCCGCGACAAATGCTCCGCGATATTTGCTCTGATAAGTAGTCCTCGCATACTCTTTTCCTTCTTGTACACCACGAGGGGGGGGGGGGGGGGGGGGGGGGGGGTTCTGTGAAAATATCCTTCATTGCCCGGTCGCTGATTAAAATCTTGGTGTTCTCCATGATTGACTAAACGACCTTCGCTGTGTCGGGATGATACGTAAGTACCAAAGGCACTCTTTGAGGGGGGTGGGTGGTTTTCTGTCTCAATGCCTTTTTGCCTGCTGGTGCCGATCACTTTTCTGCTTGCTTTCTTGATGATATTTTCGGGATACCCTCTCCGGCATTGTCCGGCGGAAGAAGTTTGTAATTTCCTCAGATCGCACGTGGAAGCCCGTCATCATCACTGCAAAGTCGGCGAAGCCTGGTTAGTTGCGAGAAATGGATGGAGCGTTTGCAGCTATGCGGATGGCTGGAAGCGAAGTTCAAGTAACAATGGGCATCAGTGGGCTTGTAGTGGACACTAGTGGAGAGTCGATCTTCATTTAGCCGAAGCGAAATGTCCAGGAAAGGTACGGTTTCGTCAGGGATGGTGTGCGTGAATCCGAGAGAAGGATGAAACTTGTTGAAGAGGTCAATGAGGCCCATGACCTCTTCCTTGGAGCACGTCGCGATACCAACATAGTCATCGATGTATGTCTTGAGCAGCAAGGGTTTCTGGCCGCGATATCTGTTGATGATTTCCTGTTCAACAAATCCAACGAACAGGCAAGCGTAGGAAGGACCCATTTGGTTCCCATGGCGACTTCCTTTTTGCCAAACTGGAAAGACGAAAATCTCAGGACCATTTATGTCAGCCGAAGAATCGTAGTGTCGTCTGGACGATCAGGAGACGGGTGTTTTGCAAGGAAGTGTTTTATGGCTCGAAGTCCCCCATCAGCGGGAATGTTCGTGTAGAGAGAAGAAACATCCATTGTGAAAAAGAACCGGGGTCATTCTGTTGGGAGAGTGACTGCCTCGAAAATAAGAAGTGCGTCCGAAGAATCCTTGACAAACGTATCGAGAGTGGATACCATGGGGGTGAATATGCCATCCAGATATTTACTAATCAGTTCAGTAGGGTATCCAATGGTGGATACAATCGGCCTGTCAGGGTTACCTTCTTTATGGATGTTAGGTAAAAGGTAGAGAGTAGAGCTGTGGGGGCTCCGATGTCAGAGGTTAGCTGCTGCGGGTGGCAGGGCATCATCCTTGATGAATTTGGCTATTGTGTCCTTCACAATCTTCTGATGATCATTCGTAGGATCCTTGTCAACTTCCTCGTAGTAGACAGGATTGTTGAGTTGTCTATTGGCCTTGGCAACGTAAAGGTCACACCGCCATACAACGACCGTTCCCCTTGATCAGCTGGCTTGATGACATAACTGGAGTTTCTACGCAGAGATCTCAGGGCCTGTTGCTCATCCTTCGTAATATTTGGCTGGGATGGTTGACGGTCCTGCATATCCTTCCTGCACTTGTGAATGAAGAGGTCAAGATTAGGGTTCTGACCTTCTGGTGGAGTCCATCGTGATGGTTGCAGAGATTTAAAAAAAGGGTGGACCAGACTGGGTCTGAGGCACGTCATCATCATTTCCTTGATCATCATCATCATCATGTATATATGTATATATACTGTATTTTAGGGATGAACATTGCTTATTAAGCTACGGCAACGCCTATTATTCTTGCCTTTCAATCATTTATGATTATTCTTTGCAATTATTTAATTATAGGAAGAAATCAAAGCTGTATAAATAAGTTCACTTTTCGCTTGTATTATGTTAACTAATTCTTGAATCACTCTATCATGTCTATTGTGATCCAACTGAGGTAAAGGCGGCTTGCATTGTTTGTAACTCCCTCCCCATGAATCAATTGAGTACAATGGGCCGATAAATTGGCTCGCCAATGACCTGAATTTGGATCTGTCTTCATTCACGAAGTCTTTGTGGCCGAGTGGTGAAGGCGTCGGCGTTCAAAGCCGGAGAGCTGGGTTCGAGTCCTGGCGGAGACAGTTTTTCATTTGGAGGAGCTAAGGGAGGAACATTTCGTATTAAGCTACGCTACTGTTCTTCCTTTTCAATAATTTATGATTATTCTTTGCAATTATTTAAATATAGGAAGAAACGAAAGCTGTATGTATTTATAGTTCACTTTTCGTTTGTATATCAACTAATACTTGCCTCACTCTATTATGATCCAGCGGAGGTAAAGGCGGCTTGCATTGTTTCTAACTCCCTCCCCATGAATCAATTGAGTACAATGGGCCGGGAAATTGGCTCGCCAATGACCTGAATTTGGATCTGTCTTCATTCACGAAGGCTCTGTGGCTTAGTGGTGTTCGGCGTTCAAAGCCGGAGACCCGGGTTCGTGTCCTGGCGGAGACGGTCTTTTGTGTTCATTTTGAGGAGCTAAGAGAGGAACATTGCTTACAAAGCAACGGTACTATTGTTTCTTTTCAATCATTTATGATTATTCTTTGCAATTATATAGATATATATAAACATTTTTTATATATATATATAGCCGAAAATAATATTGAGGGTGAGGCGTAGCTAGCGTTTACAATATATAACTGCTATTTTCATTCGTCTTTAGAATGCGAGCCGGAGTTTGGATAAATTAGTGAGACTTTTCGATTGCATGAAGAATGACCCCACTGGCAAATCATACAAACAGCTAGAACCTGATCAAAAGACGGTGAACAAGGTAAGTAAGATATCCATAAATATAGTCATTCCAAATAAAGTTTCAGCCGTTTACGTTTTTTGCGATTTGACCGATAACCAAACATTTATAAATAATTTAAAAAACTGGCTTTTATATAGAATCCGATAATAATGGTACTACCATTAACATAATAACACTGGTTATCCCTTGTCGTACAGCGCAATATTAACGCACTTAGAAATGAAATAATTATAGAGATGAATAAATAAATAGAAAATACGATTTTGTAAGTTATGTTCAATCCTTTCTTTCATTAAATAATACAGGTACTGACAAAGATTCGTGGTGTGGTTACAACGATGTGGAAAGACTGGATTCGCACAAACTGCAAATTAAATGTTCTTGCCAACTGTCCTTTTCATGACTGTAAAGAGAGGTTTGACATATTAAGTGAAGGCGATGATGTCCAATGCTGGGTCCATGCTATACCTTTGAATCCAGTACGAATCTGCTATGGTACGATGTTCCTGTAATTGTTTGTTTAACAATTATTGATCGATGATGTTACGGGTGGGAATACGAGTATGAGTTTAAGGCAAGCGATAGTAATGATATTGTTGTTCACTGTAAGACCATGTTCGTTGTCAACAGCTAAATAAAATCTTTCCCAATTGTAATCATGTTTATTTCGTCTATACAAACAAGTTGCATAGACAGGCAGGCACTGAATTTTAAAATATATACAGGCTCATTTCACTATAATAGTGTAGGGTGCACTATTGTACAGCATGGGTTTCAATGAAGGAGGCAGGCACACACGTGTGTACTGTATGAAATCTCCTGGTTATCTGCCCAGAGCACATTTATTCCACAATGCACCAAATCATGTGGTCTCATTGTTATGCAAATTATACTCTTGAATATTCATGAGAACTGAACCACACAATAAACAGAGGAATGAATATTCAACTGATAACCAATACATGATGAATGCATACCTATTCATGAGTGAATAAAAGGGTGAATAAATGAGTGAATGAATGAGTTGTCTGAGTTACCATTAGTGTACAAAATAAACACCTACAATAGTTTGGCAACGGATAGGACAATGGGACTAAAACACAAGTAATACAAATAAAATAAAATAAAATGAATTGCCCTCTGTTGTGGTTGTGTTGATGAATATATCTATCTATTTTGACACTGCCTTTTTTTGTTGAACAATTCCAGTTCGTTGACCACTACCTGAAATCTAACAAAACAAATTTCAAGAGAAACACGGATATCATTTTGAAAATATCCAGATAGATTACCGTTTATGCCTATGTATTTATAACAACATGTATGAGTTCAGGTAGAACACGTCTTTTTCCTACCCCTTTATTGTAACTATGGAAGTATACTCAACTTCAAATTACAATAGAAATTAATTTTCTTTCGTATATATACAAACGTGACAAAGCAACTAGTTGACGTGTAACACATCATATAGAGAGAAGATATATGCATATCCATATGCGTAGCAATTCCAATTAGATATGAGTTTTATGTTTGGCAATAACTTTTTAAGAATAATAACCCTAAATATTACTAACCCTTGTAAGCAAACAAAGTTAGACAAGAAGTTAACCCTCATTTCTTGTATTATATTCATGCAGGCATTGACACAACCGGCACGAGTTCTGATGGTAAGTGGACAACCCCTAGCAAAAATAAAGAGGATTAAAGGGAAGATTATCGGTAGTAAACTACATTTCCGATTGTACTCATGTGAAGTTTGGCCAGAAAACAAAACAAAAACAGATTTACGGTACCACTCCTTTTGATTGTTGAGCTAATTGAGCACGCACTGACTATATACCACTCACCATTTAACACGGGTTAATTTACATTCCTCAATTGTATCCATTCCAACTTTGACATAGTTTGTTATAATTCACATGCCTCTGAAATATCATCGCATTTATTATCAGTATTGACTGTGTGTGAAATTGATTATCATTAACATTAAACAAAGGAATTATTACAAATCACCCAGGACTTTGTCCAACATAGTTTCAACGAAGTATGCCATGGAAGATGGTATAACCCATGCCATGGATTCCCCGTTTTAGTGTAATTGTTATTTACAATACTCATTATTTTAGTTGTTGGTATTGATGTTTTAAGCATTATAAATTTTTATGATTTTACATACTTTTCCCACTTAAATTTGGAGGAGCACTGTTATTTTGTATCCAGTACTCTGTTGATTATTATAGTATTATTAGGTACAATGTATTAGACTGTAATACTATGCGTTTCCTATCTCTTGCTGAATTTCTTTGGTTTTTAATATTGCAATTTGCTTTAATAGGCGATAATTTAATTTGTACATTACATGATCCATGTGTTTTACCTCGTTATATTCTTGAATGTTATTTACATTGCCAACGGACTTGTTTGGTTTTCGAACTTGTTACACAGTGATTTGTTTGAATAAACCGACATTTAATTGAACTGAATTGAAGATACTAATATTTCCACTCTAACCATTCGACAGTCTCAGGTCCTCATCCCAGGGAACCCCTATTTTCTTTACTTTTCCTTAATTTGTATGATACCTTTCTGTGGCAGAAAGTTTCATGCAACACCCCACAGGTCAGTTTTCTATGTACAAAAAAAAGGCTTAACAAATTGTTCTTAACATAACAAAAGAAGTCAGTTACCCCTTTACAGCTCCCCATAATTTCTAAGCCGGTAATCGTTTGACAATTATGTCTTGACAGAAATATTTGTATAGTTATTATAATATACATTTTGTGTAAACATCAGAGACATCCATCACTTCACGGCTGACTGAGCACAGCTCAAATACAAAATGACCCATGATCTCAAAAGTCACACGATCTTGCGAATGCCTATTTACAGGCATGCGGAAGTTGTTGTGACGTACGATCCAGTGTGGTGAAACAGCGCATGTAGTTGGCTGCATTATCATGATTTGTGAAACAATGCTGCTTGAAATTCCACCTATTTTGATGTTTGGTCAAATGCATTAAATCTTACTGTTTTACAATTGCAATACATTAAAATGCGATTGTTAATTAGTCCAGGATCCCATTGTTGAAATGTTCCATTAATTATTGTGGATGTTGACTGCCAGTCCTATTGAAGATTTCTCTGATTTGTTTAGCCAGGAAACGGGTACAACTAGAAATATCACTGAATGTGATTAGTACACCCGAACGGTTTTGGTTTGTGAAGAGGATAAAACAATGATTATTAACCCTATATAGCCCGGGGGAGGGGGCTAAAATGCCCCCCCCCCCCCCCTCAACATTTTTCGCGATAAATTTTTAACGTGATAATATCTTGCACTGAAATTTCATGACTTTTTTCTTTTGGGTCTTGCGCATCTTTTGAAATAAAATTTTCGAAAATCGGACCTAGGGTTACGAAGTCACGTGACCTTTTGTCTATGCATGTCAGCCCGAAAATCGCTAAATTTCGTGATTTGTGTACAAAACATAATGATATGGAAATATCAGTTTTCATAAAAAGAGATATATCATTGATAATTTGGTCTTGTTTACATTTTAGGTGTTTGTTTTGGGGTTCAAAGTAGTTGATTTATCTTTAGAAATAAAATAAACAACAAAAACAATAAAATACATCAGCTAAAAAACAAAGAAATACATAAGAAATTATAAAAACAATAAAAAACATAAGGAAGAACCTGGCTCTTCCAAATTTTGTTGTTGTATTATTATTCCAAATGGTCTAAAGAACATATGTTGTCAAAACCAATGTTTAAATATGAAGAATATATGATTTATATTAAAAAAAATATGAATTTTATGACCTTATTTGCATAAATTACCATATAATTATGCAAATTAATGCATTTTTCAAAAAATTAAAATTACCATAGTATTCTATACACTTCACGAAACACGCATGTACATTTTCACGGCAAACGGCCGCTTCGCGGCCGAGATCTTAAGGGGGGGGGGCCAAATTAGCCCCCCCCCCCCGGGCTATGCATTTTCAAAATAGCCCGGGCTATATAGGGTTAAGTGAAGAATATACATTGTACGGTACACTGATATTCCTTGGAGCAAATGTGTAGTAACCATGGCAACGCCGTATCGGGAAAATACCAAAACTATGTCTTGCACACCATCACTTCAAGAACATCAAGTATACCAAGTTTTATTAGACTAGCTAAAAAATGTAAAAATACTTTGATCCGGCCACACAGTTTTTATATCAAAATTCCATATTTTTTGCAAAATTGTAGTAACCATGGTAACGCCTTATTTAAAAGACACACAAAATATATATTGCACACACTCACCTTAACAACATGAAGTGTATCAAGTTTCATAAAAAAAAAATAATTAAAAACTGGAAGTACTTCGCTCCAAAAGATTTGTCTATTTTTGGTGCAAAATTGTGGTTACCATGGCAACGCCTTATCTAAAAGACACACAAATTAGGTCTTGCAAACACTCACCTTAATAAGATTAAGTGTACCAAGTTTTATCAAAATTTATCAAAAACTGTGGAAGTAGGCTATTTCGTTCCAAAAGATTTTTCTAGTTTTGGTGCAAAATTGTGGTTACCATGGCAACGCCTTGTCCAACATTAACGAAAAATATGTCTTGCACACCCTTACCTCAAGGACATTCAGTGTTTTAAATTTCATTAAAATTGCTCAAAAACAATGGAAGAAGTTCGCCCCACAAGATTTTCCTCTTTTGGTGAAAAATTGTAGTTTCCATGGCAACGCCTTATCCAACTTTCACCAAAACAAATATGTCATGCACACCCTTACCTCAGGAACATGAAGTGTACCAATTTAAAACAAGTTATAATAATGGTTACCATTGGGAGATAGAGGTAAGACATTGCCTACTTCTTCTAGACATTATTCTATTATTTCTAAGCTTCGCAAATGAAAAAGAGCAACTCGTAACTCCTTCCCCATGAATTAATTGAGTACAAAGGGCCGAGAGATTCGCTTGCCAATGACCTGAATTTGGATCTGTCTTCAATCACACGGTCCCCGTGGCCTAGTGGTTAAGGCGTCAGCGTTCCAAGCTGGAGACCCGGGTTCGAGTCCTGGCGGAGACCAATTTTTCGACCAGTGCCTTTTTTCATTTTGAGGATTAAAGGGAGGAACAATGCTTATTAAGCTACGCCTATTATTCTTCCTTCTCAATCATTTATGATTATTCCTTGCATTATTTAAATATTGGAAGAAACCAAAGCTGTATGTATTAGTCCACCTTTCGTTAATATACATGTTCTAACTGATACTTGAATCACTCCTTTGTGATCCAGCTGAAGTACAGGCGGCTTGCATTGTTCGTAACTCCTTCCCCATGAATTAATTGAGTACAAAGGGCCGAGAGATTGGCTTGCCAATGACCTGAATTTGGATCTGTCTTCAATCACATGGTCCCCTTGGCCTAGTGGTTAAGGCGTCAGCGTTCCAAGCTGGAGACCCGGGTTCGAGTCCTGGCGGAGACCAATTTTTCGACCAGTGCCTTTTTTCATTTGGAGGATTAAAGGGAGGAACAATGCTTATTAAGCTAAGCCTATTATTCTTCCTTCTCAATCAGTTATGATTATTCCTTGCATTATATATATATATATATATACATTTAACTTAAAAAGTCCTCGTCGATGAAATAAATATTTTAAAAAGTCAATAAAATAAACTCGGAAACACGCTGAATTCCTTGGTTAAGTCTTTATTCAATTACTTTCGATCGGTTTCTTTCTCTTCAAAAAAGAGAAAGAAACCGGTCGAAAGTAATTGAATAAAGACTTAACCAAGGAATTCAGCGTGTTTCCGAGTTTATTTTATTGACTTTTTTATATATATATATATATATATATATATTTATCTAAAACTAGTGCTACGTGGCCATTCTGTCGGAATAGCCCCGTGCTACGGGGACAGTACTGCGTTAGGGGGACATCTCCATGTCCCCCTAACACTGTAACACTCTGACGGCTCCATTTCATAGATTTATTAAATGCCCTGTTATACCAAGTTAGCAGGAGTAAATTGTAATTTGAATCCGCTTTCAATTTTACTGGAAACGCATTTTCTTGTTTTTAAATGAAGTTTATAAAATCTTATTGATCTTGCAAAAATCACGACGGACTCTCGATTTCAAAGGCAAATGTCGCCAACTTGCGTTGAATTGTGAACAATCTAGGGTTAGGCGAGCTAGGGTTAGCTAGCTAGGAACTCCGTATTATTTTCGTCATGTCGTAAACTGGCTTTTTAGCTTTGCGGGAGCTACCGTAGCTGGATTGGAGGCGCGCCGTGTGTCTCCCGGCCCCGGGCCCCGGGCCCCGGGGCGGGCCGGCCGGCTGCGCTCCGCTAGCTGTATGCTGTAGGCTGGATCGACTCGCGGCGTGCTCGACGGTGACATGTCGATAAATGTCATGAATCCATGCACATTTTAGCCGGATCTACATTGATGTCGACGTTGATGTGGAGGTAGAGCTTACACGACGACCTAGACAAAAGCTTCTGGTACGTACTTTACCTTATGCTTGTTTAATACAGAACTTAGTTACTTAGATCTACAAATCTATCGGTAACGACTAACGTGGCCTCTTTTTTGACGGTTTGACTTTGCCTTCGGCTTTTAATTGTTTGGTGAATTAGAATAGATTCAAATTCAATAGTTAATATTCTAAGGCTAAGCGGCTGACATTGAACTCAAACTCAAACTAAAGACTGCAGCTATTTAGTGCAGTAAATAGAAGGGGCCATGAAATAAATCAATTTATATCCCTCATAAGATCGTTTTACCATTGAATTTTACAAATGATAGTTTTGGACAACACGCGCAATCCCCGCGCAATCACGTGACCGGGCTTGTTAATAAAAACTAACACTATAAGTTCGTTACGCGTTCGTCCCATAGATCCTGTGTTTTAGCAAAATGCACACGCGATCAAATTTGTGCAGTACTCTATGCCTATGGCGCACACGTTCTAGTCACGTGATTGACATTGCTGGTAAAAACTAACACCCTGGAAGAAGAACGCCAAGACAGCCAATAAGCACATCCGTGGGAGCGCTAGCACGCATTCATCGCGTATGTGCGCAACTGCCAGCGCGTTGGCGCACGCTCAGTTTTGCGTCTTTGTGATTGTATGCGCAAAATAACAATGACTTTAAGCGTATTAGATGCGCCGTGGTTCTGGAGGCTCATACTGGCTTCATTAATGTCGATTGATTTTTATATCAAAATTTACAAGCGATCTTATGAAATATTCAAGAGATTTTCACTTATTTTGCTATAAGCTGAACACAATCCGTGATATTGATGAGTGATATAAAACAACTAACGAATGTGCTTGATTGTGATAGGCAATCTATTACCTCGGTGGGCTAAAAATGACTATTACCCTCAGCTACGCTTCGGGTAATAATCATTTTGAGCCCACCTCGGTAATAGATTTGACTATCACAAGAAGCCCATTCGTTAGTTGTATAATATTTGTTGATCTACATTCGCTATTATATAAAATATAGATTGGACGATTCTTGCAGTTGCAGTATTTACGCATTTAAATTATGTAGATCATGGCCTCTTTGAGTTTGACATTATAACTGGCATTTTCACTGTGTCGGTTTCTCCGACAGTGTAAAATGCCAGTAATAATGTCAAAGAGGCCATGAAAGTGCTAGATTTGTCGATCTAGCTTTTATGTACAGACTACCGTGTAAACCTCTGCCACTCTGCCTCTCTGGGCATTGTGCTCTGTAAATAAATGTACGTAGTCGTTACCTAAAAAGCAAACTATAACCTAACCAGGCGCCGTACGTAGTACGGCGCCTGGCATACTGAGGTGTGTATACCGTGATGGTAACACTTTTATAGGCTTTAACGGCAAACACACTTATAAAAAAAAACACAAAAACATACTTTAAATAACATATCTCTGTTCATACTTACGAATTATGTTATGCATGGACATCAATGATCCAAATCCTAAAATGTCTGATGCTCCATTCGTTTTATTTATACTGAAATTTACTATAAAACTGGCAAGATTACAGAAGTGACGAAAATGGTATCCGAATTTGTTCGCTGCATGCAATATCAGGTGATCAAAAACTTGTCGGCAATGCACCCTAGGCCCTGAGTCAACCGATCGCCCCGCGCATGCGCTATGCATTGCCGACGAGTTTTCGGTCACCTGACATTGCTTGCAGCGAACAAAGACGAAGGAAATAACAGTCATCATCATCATCATCATCAATTTGAGGTAAGTTATCATTCTTTTGCAACAAATTAAATAGCAAGCAAGGTAGGTTGAAGGTTTAATTCATGTCTAGAGCTAAAAAAATATAATAATAATAGATTTAAAGTTCTTGAAACCACCCGTCGCAAAATTTCTTCAATTTTTGTAATGTCTCGTCTTCACAAGTCTTCACAGCGCCGTCCTAAGGACGGCGCTGATCACAGTTACTGTGATCAGCCCTGTGCGTAGCACAGGGCTGTGACGCGACGTCGCTCGAAATCTTGCAGGAGATGTGCGACGAGGTAAAAAATCGCCTTTACTTACAAAATTATTTGAATTTGTTTCACTCCGAAGTACCTTTAAGGCTTTAGTTATTGAACTTATCGGACCTCAAATTAATGATTTATTACGGTAGTCCTTGTTAGAATCCGGCTTTGTCTTTGACCGATCGCCACTTACGAGCGGAATATTGAATACCTCCTATCCCAGCATGCATTGCCGACGAGTTTTGAGGTGACTTCATCATTGCAGCGATCAAAGACAAAGCCGGATTCTAACCAGGACTACCGTAATAAATCATCAATTTGAGGTAAGTTATCCTTCTTTTTTAGCAAATTATATGAAATGTCCGATAAGTTCAATAACTAAAGGTACTTCGGAGCGAAACAAATTCAAATAATTTTGTAAGTAAAGGCGATTTTTTACCTCGTCGCACATCTACAAAAATGTACCCGCAAGATTTCGAGCGACGTCGCGGCCAGGCTAAACCAGGTGCTGTGCTTGTTTGCAGTAGACTGACTGTAATTAACGATCCACACAGCGCCTGGTTAGGTTAATGCTCAGTAGACCTACCCCGTGTTCACACAAAAATTTCATCGTACAGCTTGTCAGCTGCTGATTATATACTTATCCTTCAGCTCTCGACCTGCTATAGTCTATACGATGACATTTTTTGGAAATAGTGTGTCTGAACGCTGACTTACGAAACGTCGTACATAGCGAATCATGACTAACCGTTAACGAAAGGCAGGTTTAAGCATCGTTTCGTATGAGAGCAGACCTACGGGACACCGCAGATGCCCCGCCGATCACTGGCCGGCCGCCCGTGAGAAATTCTCGGCAGAGCCCGGTGGGCCGCCGCCGGTACGCCTATGGGACACCCGCCGATCACCGGCCGGCCGCCGGCCATTACTTAAAAATTAGCCCGTGGCCGGTGGGAGACCGCCCGGGAATCGGTGGGTCATCAGTAGGTTACTGCCGGGACGCCGCTCAGAGAAGCTCCCCGATTTTGCCCAGTTTTGACCTAAAATCGACCGACGGGAAATCGACAGGGCACCGCCCAGGCATAGCTGGGACTCTACAGCCTGCTCGACTTCTCAAAAAATTGTTGGGCGATGCCTAAATTCCAAATCGGTCGGTGGCCGCTCTGAGTTGTGACCATAGCCTTAATGTGTATCATGTGTAAAGTTAAAATCATAATATTAATTATCTTTCTGTGCTGTAGGAGAACTCATAATGCATCTTAAGGCACCTATGTATGCTCAGTTATACACCACAGCTCATTTATGATAGCAATGAATGCAAAATTCCATTTTGTTAATATTTTGTTATTTTTGATTAATGTCTTCTTATTTTGTTTTACTACAGTATATCTGTGCAGCATTTGAACGAGAGGCTGTTTGAACAACCAGACTAGACAAGCACTTAGACCAGCTTAGCATCAGGATGTGCATGTCAATGTTAAGAGGCTGTGAAACATCCCTAAATATAGGGTAAGATTTGTTTTAATTGCAGGCCTATTCTTGATAATTGTGAAAACACTGAAATGCATCCTCTCACACTACATCATTTGGTGTTTTACACAGTGGCTCGTTTCACCCAGAATGTCATAATATTTTATCAGCAAAAACTTTTACAATGATGTCAGAAAGGCCAATTATAACTACAGGAACCGAGTGGGTTGAAAACTCAAACTGAAACTAAAGACTGCAGCTATTTAGTGCAGTAAATAGAAGGGGCCATGAAATCAATATATTTGTTGATCTACATTCTCTATAGACCAGTGCTGTAGTCGCGTCCACAAGTGCCGAGTCCGAGTCACGAGACCATCAAAAGCTATAGACTATGTAATATTATATAGATTGGACGATTCTTGCAGTATTTACGCGTTTATGTAGTTGAGTTTGACATTATAACTGGCATTTTTCACTGTGTCAGTTTCTCAGACAGTGTAAAATGCCATTAAAAATGTCAAAGAGGCCATGAAAGTGCTAGATTTGTCGATCTAGCTTTTATGGTACCGTGTCAAGTTTACCTCTGGGCCAAAGCCAAAAGTATGGGCAAATGCGACGGGACGGAATTTGATAGCTATTTTGATCATACAAACAAAAATAAAGATGTGACTGGATAAAATTTAGTTGTTACATGGACAGGGTAAAGTGATGAATATTATCAAACAGAAAAATTGAAAAATTTATGAGTCTGTTGCCATGGTAACTACATGTTTTTGAAGCGCGACGGGACGGAACGATAGAATGACACAATTTTTTGTTTTGCAAACAATGTTGTTTTCTATCAAAAGTAAAATCCTAGTTAAATCCTGCCATGCATCATAAGAAAGGTACAGTATGAATGTTCAGTCTCAACACAAGAAAAAGCTAAGCTTCCACATCAATAATTTTTTTTTTAAATTTAATTTTTGTAATGTGGTGTCGGCGCGACGGGACGGAAACGCGACGGGACGGAAATTTGGTCATGTACAAAACAAATGGCAAATTTTTCAATTGCAATAATTTTCAATCCCTCATGAATTTTTTTGCCATTTTAAACATTTATTTCACCTAATGGCCAATACAAAATAGTTTTAAGCATATTTAGTATTGATATCACAGTAAAAAGAGAAAATTACAAATTTTACCCATTGGACCATGTACAAAACAAATGGCATTTTTTTGGTATTCCAATTTATTTCCTTTTTTTAAAAAGATTTATTAATGTTTTAAGATAAAAATTACATACTACTAGCTAAAATAGCATTTTTTTATCATTTGCTGCTTGGATTTCAAAATAAACTGAATTAAAAAAAAATCTGAAAAAATATTTATAGTAAGTGTGGAAGCACTGCTGTACATAGCTTATGGAGGAGGATTCCCACCCAAATAATGTGAATATTTTCCTCTCAAAATAAATTTTAGTTAATTAGCAAATTAGTTCATTTTTAAGCAAAAATACATGAAACTGTTTTTTATTGTATTTCAACTATACAGAAGAAAGAAAATTTGTGATGAAATTGCATTGAAAATGGGATTTAATGTGGATAAAATTCCGTCCCGTCGCGCAATTTCCGTCCTGTCGCGAAAATGTCAAAGTCTCGTAGAATTTTTCTGAAAAGAGGAAATGAAATTCTAACCTCATAAAAGTGTTCGGGCATGAATTCATTGATACTTCAGAGAAGATGGCAATAAATAACTGCTCTAATATTGAGTGACGCTAAAAAATGGATGTCAAAACGCGACGGGACGGAAAAATGTCAGAATAAGGCAATTTTTTGCCCAACTATAGAGGGCAGTATTATACGAAATGTAGGTGGTACAATTGTCCTATGCATGAGCTATCCAAAAACACTTCTATATTTCCAGAATGAATCTTATTTTTTTTATAAATCAAATTTTTCAAAATTCCGTCCCGTCGCGCTGTGAGGGCGCTTTTCATTATTTAAAAGTGTATTACAGGAAATCCGAGAGACGGTATGCTTAGCCGAACACAGTTCCGGAAACTGCAGATACTCACCTTTCCTATCATACATGAAAGAAAATGATTTTTTCAATTTGAAATTTGTACCCTTGGGTTGACTACTTTTGGCTTTGGCCCCTCTGCCACTCTGCCTCTGGGCATGGCGCTCTGTAAATAAATGTATGTAGTCGTTACCTAAACTAAAGACTTAACCAGGTGCTGTGCTTGTTTGCAGTAGACTAACTGTAATTAACGATCCACACAGCGCCTGGTTAGGTTAGCAGTAGACCTACCCCGTCTTCACACAAAAATGTCATCGTATAGCTAGTCAGCTGCTGATTATATACTTATAGTCAGCTCTCGACCTGCTATACGATGACATTTTTTGGAAATAGTGTGTCTGAACGCTGACTAACGAAACGTCGTACATAGCGAATCATGACTAACCGTTAATGAAACGCAGGTTTGAGCATCATTTCGTACAAGAGCTGACTATAGAATCACAATCGTTTTGTGTGTGAACAACCGGCTGGCATTTTTACCGCTGGCATTTTTACCACTGGCATTTTTTCCCCTGGCATTTTTCCACTGCCATTTTTACCTATCATTATTTTCTCTGGCATTTTTACCTGACACCGATCATGTGTTCTACATGCGCAAATCTGATTGTTCGAAGCACGCAAATTTTCTGACAAGTTTACAATTAATGGTTACTTACAATCGATTGTATAGATCTCTTTTACCATAAGCCGAACAAAATGGTAGAAGAGAAATGTGGAAGCTAATTATTTGCGGAGATAGACGAGTTACAGGTGCACCTAATCTGTCTTTGGTCCACCATGATTATGTTTGTAATGTATATCATGTATGCTTCTCATAGTACATGTACATGTTTTACTAATGTTCATTGGCCATTACAATGTTGTCTTCTAGAATCTGACTGAATTACATCATGTTTAAAATTAAAATCATAATATTATCTTTCTGTGCTGTAGGAGAACTCATAATTATTTTGTTTGCATCTTAAAGGGATCTGGTAACTTTGTTGACATGTGCAAAAAGTGATGAAGGGTTGATGCAATGTATATTGTTGTTATCTCATATGTCCACAGGGTATTGTGTGAACATTTCAAGTCAAATGGACATTGCATGGCCAAGTAATGAGCGAAAATGCAAAGTGATATTCACTAAATCTCTGCACTCACTTTGTACATGGTTTCAAAACTCCAGGGGAGTTTTTCTTATCTGAATACTTCGATCGTACATGGCTCTGGTTTTTTTAAAGGTGCCAAAAGGCTTAATGGCACTTTGAGGGCCTGTATTTTTAAAAACATACTGAACTGAAAACTTATTTTTGTATTTTCTTATAGCATCCACCTAGATTGATCTCCCATACCTTAACGAAAATATTTGGACTTCCCTTTATATAGGTCAGATAACCCTAAAGGGCCAATTGTTAACGGAAATTTGTCAACCAAAAATGGGTTCATTTATGTTCAGGTATAAAAAAACACTAACAGATTTTTTTCTTTTTTAATTTGTTGAAAATTATGAACGAGTGTGAGTTAAACTTTCAGAAAATTAACGCCGCTTAATATGTAAAGTAATATTTTGACAGTACAATGCCATCAAAATTGGTGTTTCGGACGTTACATCCTCCGTTAACAATTTAACCCCTCATTACCCCTACCAGTATCATAATTTATTGAAATGATATCAGTATGAAAATTGAACTAACAGTTTCCTCATCATATTGCCTAAAAGGGAAATGACTGATTTCTTAAGCCAGCGATTAAAAAAAAAAACAACATGAAATGCACACATGCTCTCATTTTCCGTTAACAATTTTGTAACGTCCGAAACAATATTTCTTTAGAAATAATTTTTAAAAGGGGGATAACACAAACAATTATTTATCTCAGTTTTGAAGAGACTTGATGTACCTTCCCATCACAGAAAAAAAAAATGTAATAGCTCATTGCGTTATGATTATATATTCAAAATTAACTTTCCGTTAACATTTGTAACATCCGAAACAAATGTAACGTCCGAAACAAAAAATGTAACTTATAAGCTCATAAGTCACAGGAAAGGGCACATTATATGAATCAATCATCATAATATAAAATAGTATTCATTTTAAAACAAATCTACACATGAATTGGGTAAGTAATTGCCAAAACAAATGTTTGAGATCAACCAATGTAAACAAATGTGTTTCGGACGTTACATGGGGTAATTGTTAACACAAAATTGATATTTTGGTGCATTTATTTTCAAAATGATAATATATGGTTATTATTATTCATTTAGATCAAGTAAATGAAACATAATCATCAAAATACATGATGCTTTAACAACATTTAGATGCTTAGTCTGCCCCAAATCCACATTTTCACCAATTTTTCATCGATTTTTCTCAGCTAATTTGTAACCACTAAAGTTTTACAAGACACTTGATATAGTGAATGATATGACTAATCTACTTAGAACAATAACCTTTCTTTTGTGGAACTGAAACACTACCTGCTGCAACAACTCCTGTATTTTGTTTACCATTTACAGAATCTTTTGTATGGTATTGTGAGCTCGTTTCGGACGTTACAAAATGGTGTTAACACACATTTTGATTGCACAAAAAATTCAATTTGGAACATTTAAAAAAGTATTATCTACATTTTTCATGATCTATATGCTTCCTGCTCCAGCAAAAGTGTTTTGAAAAATAAATGATCAGTTATTTGTCTCTGGGAAGGAACTTTTATTTATAAAATGTGAGGAATTGCTATTTTTGCCCCATAATTGTTCATGTTGTAAAGTACACAGAACTACATGTATACTGATTTTGTTTTTTGTATCACATCAAATGCATTATTAGGTTGATTGCCTTTATAATGTTCTATAAGAAACAAATGTTAAGTCTCTGTTTCATTATTCATTTAGTGGAAATATAGACATTTTCATTAACAAAGCCTTTTAGTGGTATACAAAAGTACAGTATAACTATGCTAAATTTACTCTTCTGATATCATTCATTAGTTGCAAAATATGTTTTTCCATACTTAAACTTGATAAGAAGAAAATAATCTGCGTTGATCCACATGTTTTACTGACAATAATTAAAATGTTAATCATTTGTATTAAAAAAATCCACATGTTAAAACAAAAGTTACTTTTGAAATACTATATGGCATATGCCATGTAAACTATAGGTACATGTACACCAAGATAATTCCTTATCATATTCTTAAGACAATTTCCAGAACATTACTGGTTTATGATCAATTACATTTTTGTGCAAGTCAACTATCTTTGAAAAATATAACCATATCTGCTGGAACAAATATAATTTCTTGACCGTAACCTTATGTGGTACATGTATACAAGTGTACTGTACATGTGCCATTATAACTTGAATTTGAGGTTTTGCTAATATCATATTGATCAGTAATGCATTTCTGACAGTTATTCTAATTTTCGATAATAGTTTGATAAAATTAGTTTGAGCTTCATATTTTATCAAAATAAGAAAATGGAAAATTTAAAATCATATATGTATGTCATTGTACAATACATATACTTTTATCTTTTGTAAAATGATGAAGGAAACTCTGGAAAGTCACATCGATCATCCTTTGACTGTATATAATAACAGTTTCTAATTGCATGTAATATTTGTACAAAATCTTGGATTTTGTCTATCAATATGGACTACATTCACTATCCCTTTCCTTGGGAGTTCAATTAATGCACATATTTATGGGTTTTGCTTGCAAAATCATGCAAACAAAGCGAGTTAAGATATGTTTTGAAGTGATGTTAACACCATGTAACGTCCGAAACAAAATAGGGTATGTCATAACATAATGCAACTTTGCTACAATAAATTATAGATCACAATTCTCAAATTGTAGTTATTGTAGTACTAGGTACTTCATAATTTCACTAAAACCCTTAAAATTGTCTCTACTTTGGAGATCTGAACATAATTATAGATAAATCAAATTTACATGTACTGTAATGTATGGTTGATAGAAGACCCCTTTCTGTGCTATGAAGTTAATTTGACCATTTCGAAGAAGAATTTGGATAGATTTACATCTAAACATATACTTTCTGTATATAAATATTCCAAAACAGCAAAGATTTAAACCACAACTGGTCATAGAAGTGTGAAAAAAGGGTAAATGTTAACAATGTGTAACGTCCGAAACACATACAAGAATCAAATTTGAATTTTTTTTGCAAGTGTCTTGCTCCAATTTTATATCATGTAAATATGTCCTATCATGTATTGTTTCCATACAATAAGTTTGAACCAACAACAGTAAAAAAAATTTGCATTATAAAAACTTCAAATTGCAAAATCCAAATTTTAAGGCTATTTTTCACTTTAAAATGACCTAAAAACTAAAATTTAAGAAACAGAAGCCCCCAAAAGGGCACACATGATGTCAGAAACCCACTTTAATTATTTGTATTATTTGTAATGCTATTTGGAATAGTAGGATTTTAGTATGGCAATGTGAAAATGTATCATATTTTTCTTTTAAATACAGGAAATCCTAAATGTTCATAGATATTTTGCAGAATTGGGGATAGATTAAGCCCAGATATTTATATTTCACGAAAATATAAGTTGTGTCAATGTTAAAAAAACATGTTTGAAGTAAGTTCACTTAATTTCAATTTTGACCATGTTGGTTGACACATTTGGCATCTTTAAAAAAACCAGTGCCACATATATTTGTAACGAAAGGGAAATTTGAAAAACCAAAATCGGTCCCATGATTTTATTCTTAATACGAATACAACAAGGTATGAGGGAACCCCTAGAATTAAAATTTTATTTTGAGGATTTGGACAATGTTACTAAGTCCCTTTAAAGGGACAGGTCCACTTTTACAAAACGTCTGAACAGCTTTCAGTTGACGGATGGGGATCAATGTAACACGCAAAAAAAAATCAGATCAAACAGCCTTCTAATTTGGATTCTACGAATGAAAAACGAATGCGTCCCTCCATTTAAACTATATATCGGTCAATAAAGGAGTTCAACTGATTTAGCATAATATTACAACAGTATTGTACTAATTCTCGTAAAGGTATATTGTGAAGCCGACATTTGTTAACGTATGTCACGGAAAAAGATCTCAAAAATAAAGAATATGGATAATTACATGTTATGTAGTCAGTTTAAGCGATGTTTGGGTATTTTGCTTGGTAAACGCTCACACATTAGTACTTATGCGCGTGTCACGTAGCTAGCGCATGTCACGTAGGGGTCATGCATGCCGATCTGGCACTCCGTGAAATCTGTGTACGAACTTACTCACCTACCGAAAATACGTATGTACCCATTATACCGTCGTCCAACAATTTAATCAGTTTTAGGTCTATAACTCCAAGAAAAAGAGATTTCAAGCCCTAATTTTTTCAGGCATGCTATTAAATGACATTTCCTTTTAAGACAATAACCTCGCAACTTTTGAATTTTGGCTTGCAAAAGAGGATCTATCCCTTTAAGGCATCTGTGTATGCTCAGTTATACACCAGAGCTCATTTTTTATAGAAATGAATGCAAAATGCCATTTTGTGTATGTTTTGTTATTTTGTATTAATGTCTTATTATATTTTTTACTACAGTAACATATCTGTGCAGCATTTGAACGAGAGGCTGTTTGAACAACCACAGACTAGACAAGCACTTAGACCAGCTTAGCATCAGGATGTGCATGTCAATGTGAAGAGGCTGTGAAACATCCCTAATTACAGGGTAAGATTTGTTTTAATTGCAGGCCTCTTCTTGATAATTGTGAAAACACTGAAATGCATCCTCTCACTATACATCATTGGGGTTTTACACAGTGGCTCGTTTCACCCAGAATGTCATCATATTTTATCAGCAAAAACTTTTACAATGATGTCAGAAAGGCCAATTATAACTACAGGAACCGAGTGGGTCGATGTGTACAAAGTCTATGGCAATTTAATAAACTCGTAGGGAACAGATTTAAAGGCTAGGTTCTCCAGGCCTGTGGCCTAGGCAAGACACATAATGGTTGATTATGTCAATGACTGATCAATATTAGTCTTGGACTAAACTCAATTTTTTACCAGTATGATATATTTTACCTTGTGAATGATGATGTTCTTTAGCTTTGGCTGCAAGAGCATGATTTTGGATAAACCCTTTTAGAATTGAATTGAGTTGAAAACAAACAAAACCGCCGCCTCTTATATATCATCATTCCATTCCCCCTGTTTACCCAGTGAGATAAACTCCACATGTTATGCATAATTGCCAGATATATCTCTTTCATCAAATGTGTCCGGGAACCTTGCAAGATTTTGTCCCATGAAAAGTCTTGTGATATCTTAGAGCACCTGTTGATGTATCAATTTGTAACTTGTACATTGTGGATGACAATGATCTGATTGATTTTCGGGTCATGGGGTCACTCAGGGTCACAGGGCTTTATGCTAACTGCAGGGCTCCATACTCACCTTTTTAGTCAGTGGCCCGATCGGGCCAGTGAAATAGTTTCTTCCCCTATTCTCGTGGCCCGAAAGAAAATTTACTGGCCCCAAAATTGTATCTCATGAGTAAGCTTTTTACTATTCAAAATATCACTCTTTCCTAATATCAAACCTCTGATTTTTGATGAAGCATGACATGAAAGAAAATAAGATTTTTTCAGTTTTTCAGTGTCGGGTTGAAAATCTGCTTGCCCGATCGGGCCACCAAAATATGACTTTTATACATTTTGCTGGCCCCAAGTGCAATTTCACTGGCCCCGGGCCAGCGGGCCAGTGCGACTGCTTAAATAGCTTGTAAGTACAATATCATAAAAACCAGTTGACCCATAGCCAGTAATATTGGTATCTGTGTATATTTTAAGATTGTCAAATGTCTCAAGGCTTATAACGAAGCCAATGTAGCGCTACAATCTTGGGGTCCTGAGGTCAAAGGTCTAAAGTCACATCACTCATTATGTATATGCTAAAATAGTTTGTATTTGTGATTTCTTAAATTACTCAATTACCATCAAAATTGAGTTTACAGTATTAATTCAGTGCATGGTAATTTTGGCTTGATTTAAAACTGCGTGATAGCAGAGGTATTATTTTTGACAGTCGAAGATCCAGCTAGTTGAAAATAATCTCTTGCTTCTCACCCACTTTAGGAATCTTAGGATTGAATTTGTATTAACCATAGCTTTCCCAGTGCTTATCAGGGTCAATCCTAAAATACAAATTGGAAGATTAGCTCCATCCATGTTATCTTTATGCATTGATTATTGCCACTGATATGCGCATTTTCTTTATTTTGCCCTATATAGGTATTGATGGATGAAGTGTCAACCACACAGTTTATCACCACTTATGCTTTGGAGAAAGGACATCAATAAAGAAGTGGGTATGCATGCGCAAGTACATGGCTCAAATGGATTGCATCTGATTCGGAACCATGAAATAAACCTGCTCCCTTAAGCAAACGGCAGCAGAGTGGACTTTGGTTTGATTGGTCGCCACTAGCACCACAGATGGTATACATGTACTACATACAGCAGGGGTGTGAATGATCCTAACAGACAGCCATCACCAACATGATCAAGGCCTAACATGTATTGAATGTTATTGAAATGTATGTTTTCCATAATAGTTTAATTAATAGTTGTCCATAAGTTTCAGTAAATGGAAAGCGTTGTCACCTTTTAAAAAATATTCCTATTATGCCTTAAAGGAAATGTACATCATTTACAAATCGTCTGAATAGTTTCTAGTAGATAGATGGGGATGAATTTAAAGGGGACCACCGGGCAAATAACAACACATTACTATATGTTTTGGTACTGTTTTGTGATATCAAATAGATACCCAACATTTTACAAAGGGTTGTGTAATTCATAAACAAAGCAATTAATTTCCACCACTTACGGAACCACTACTATTTCCTGGTTCCTGGTTTGCGAGTGCGCCAATGCTATTCACGCGTACGTTTGTAGGCAATATAATCCCGGGCGATTCGCTTGCTGCACACGCAGTAGTCTACTCAATTCAGACCGCATGAACGCATGCTTTCGAATGGTGATGCGTTTTCTAATTATATATATTTTTTCTGAGAACCTATTTTTGTGAACTTGTTGATGGAACGGAATACTAAAGATTTTACCTTTCTATAATAAGAATATTAGATTTGGGTGGTGGTACCCTTTAACACCCAAATAAAATGTTAGGTCGAACACGAAAACCGTGTGTAGAAATATCCCTTCCTCAAAATACACACCGGCCACTAAATGTGTTTAATTGATTTACATGTAGCATAATTTTACAACAATGCTGCAGTTATTGACGTAAAGGTATTGTATGGACGACATTTCTACATAGAAAGTTTTATGAGTCTTACTCTTAGTTATTTTGTTTAGGATTCGCTTGGGCTGTTGTTTAATCACAATCTGTGTGCATTGCACGCACAGCAAAGGTGGTGACTGGCCTGTGGAGATGAACACAGTTCCGTTTAAAACAATAATGAAAGAAATACATTAATTATGCCTGTTTGTGATATACCACAACTTGCGGACTAGGGCTCGCTCTGCAATGCACCATTAGCGATCGTGAGCAAAATTTTGCACAGGTGAAGACTTGAATGCAATATAAATGTCTGTCGCTTTTTATTTTAATTTTTAGGTCTTGCAATCAAACGGTACACAAAAATGAGATTTCAAGTCATACATTTTTCAGGCAAGCTTTTAAACTACATTTCATTTGCTTTCATGTTATACGGCTTACAAATGGCAGACACTCCCTTTAACCCTAACTAGGCCGTTACTTTGGCTGTGCTCTGGTTGGGGGGGGAGGGGGGGGGGGAGGAGGTAGATTTCCCCCCCCCCCCGTGAGATCTCGGCCATCGAACGCGCGGCCACCACAAAATTTGGCAGGCAGACAGCTTGCAACATAATCTTCAAGATTGCATCGTTATTTTTTTGAAAATAATTTATGCAGAAATCCCCATTTTGTCTGTAAATCACTAAATATTGCTCAGAATATGCTAATTTTGGGCATGACTTAATTAACAGGTTTTTAACATTAAAAATTGCGACAGCCAAAATTTATGTATTTCTTTGTTTTTTCAACTTGAATTATTGACCATTATCCAACCATTTTTAGCCCAAAATTAAATGATTGCAGTGATTGGAATTAAAAATAAATAAGGTTTTATATATTCTAGGAAAAATTCAATTTCCATAGGATTTGTATGCAAATCACAAAATGTAGTGATTTACGGGCCGACGTTCACTTACAAAAGGTCATGTGACTTTAGAACTGTATACCCGGTCTTCACAAATTTGGTCTCAAGAGTTGTGCAAGACTTCAATGAAAAAACTCATGAAGTCGCGTTGCAAAAAGTCGAGGGGGGTGGATTCCAGGCCCCCCCCCCCCCCCCCCACCGGCCTGGTTAGGGTTAAAGGTAAAGGCCAGTTTTGGAAACGCCCCCCTCTCAAAAAAATGAAATGGAAGCTCCTATTACCAATAATGTGAAAGAATATAATTGTACTAATATAGGATTATCCAAATTTGGCCAAGAAACCGCCTACTAATTGATATATTTGCAAAATAATAACTTGATCTGCTGCAGATAGAGTTCGCCAACTCGGAATCGCTCATTCGCTACGTGTATTACGACCACGAGGTGTACACGAGGTGTCGCGCTATACGATAGCTTGTCGATATCTCCCCCAGCGCTAGCGGCGTGGACAGGTCCGAACTGGCGGTGGATTTATAAATTTCACAGGCGGATATTGGATTTCTTCCGATATTTCTGTATTTAACGATGCTTAGGTTCCGATTTCACCTGCAAGCCCTATTTCAATACTTATTCAACAATAATGATCAATATAGATGTATTCAGCTTCTTTCCCAAAACTGTAATTCATCTTTAAGCTAACAATTATACACATAATTACACACATGTATAGTATAGTTATCAACTGGTACATTCATTGTGAAAAGGGCGTAAATTTATACTTAATGCTAAATATATTACACATTGCGGAAATAGTAATCATTCGCTAATGATATTTGTTTGTCTCGCAATGTGTGGTCAACAAGGAATCTAAAGATCACGACGTTTCGTGCGCCGCTGCAACACTTCGTCAGGTAATGCAAATACTATGCTATAAGCAAGGGTATTTATACCCTATGGCAGACGCACAGAAATACAAATACTAGAACCCCAACTGAATAAGCGTATAGCGTTTTAACCACAGAAATAGGCCACACCTTTATCAGCAAGTTTTTGAAAATACGCACCGAATGCCATGTAAATGAGGTAGTACGTCAGATTTTTTTCATTTGAATAAATTATCAGACGTGGATTCATTGGATAAATTAACACATTACGCAAAAAGCTAAAGTAATTACGCATTGCGCACTTGCAGTTGCCATGGCATTTAAACACGCACTTCTCAGCAAAATTGCGCTTCATAATACCAAAGACGCTTAAGTATTCTAATTCATCTCTATTATTTTAATTACGCGCAGTACTAACAGTTACGCGATGTCATGTATTTAATTGCGCACAGTCAAGAAACAGGGGATTTCCCTACTAGGATCAAAATATTGTTTTTCATTGTGACGTCATAACAGAGGCATACCATAAATTCGTGCGTGATAATTGTGAAGTTCGCGCCCGCGCATTATTACCCACGCCGATGAAATCGGCAGGGGGTTATGTAAAGGGTTCCGTATGTTTGTTTGTTTGTTTGTTTGTGTACAAGATAACTAGAGAACGGGTGAACGGATTTGCACCAAATTTTCAGGGAATGTTTGGATAGTGACATGGAAGAATCGATTAGATTTTGGTGATGATTGGTTGACCCCTGCAAATTCTGTGGAACCTTGAAGTTTGAGTATGTATTTAATGCACGTGTGTGCCTAAATAATATCTGCACGTTATAGGCGCGGTACGGTAACCTCGCTGAATCCATGATTCAATCGAGCAGCAACTAACAAGTTTAGTCCAGGTGTGCATCGCGATCGCGCGCACGGTACCATACCATATGTTATGGTACGGTACTTTCGATTCCGGGTTAATTAATACGGAACGGAATTGAATTGCAACACGCTGATCTGAACTTTGAAGCGCCAAGAAATTGGTAAGTTTCCGAAAAATACATTTATTTATTTAATAATTATTATTGACCCGACACTAATGTGAAGATGAACAGATGTTCATTTTTACATATTGAATACATCTAGACTGGTTAGAATCAGGAAAATAGGGGAAAATGGATTGTTTTAGGATGCATCGGTAAGCAAAACAGGGTTGAGGCCGACGAAGGGGTAGAACAGGGCTAATGGGAGGCGTGGGTATGCTGACTTTGTCGGCCTTCTAGTTATGAATGAATTTACGCTAATATTACCATGGCAGCCAGTCGAATTAACATAACAATCGGTGGTTCTCTTCATTACAAATTTGGCCAACTTCCATTTTGAGTTGGGGGGGCCTGGGCAGACGCAATACTTGTTCTTAGTTATGATTAGGAATTTACTTGAGATGAAAAATAATAATGTTTGTGAATTACGTAGGGCCTTATATGATTGATAATCATCTCTAAGCACTTTATATAAGTATTTTGTTGTAGCTTGCTTTAACAAATAGATAATTTTCTGTCATTCTGAACAAATTTAATATTGAGTTAAATGATAGTTGAGTATTGGTCAAACTTAACTTTAGTAACCAAAGCCTGCACCATTACGGTACAAAGTAATAGTTTTAATTTCACCATGCTCGAAAAGTATACACAATTACAAACGAGTATTAGTTTACAAACAAGTAATAGTTATAATTTCACCGTGCTCGAAAAGTATTCACAATTACAAATGACTAAGTAAAACCCCTGTTATCATTCAAAAAGAGCCATTATAACTCAAGTGGCGCTATTTAAAAAAAATCATTGGTTTTAGCCCTTTTTCATACAAAATTGTGCATTTGATGTTTGTTAAAATAATGATTCAATAGAGATATCATCACCGACTTTTTAAAAACCTATTCAGATTTTTTTCAAAGTAGTCTTCGAGCATTTTTTGAATTTTTAAAAAAAAGTCTAAATATCGGCTGGTGATTGCCGGTGAAAAAACATTTTGAATAAAAATATATTTATGGATATTTCAGCCGTTTCTGAACCGATTTTGATCAAATAAAGTTTATTCTGTCATTAAAATTGTATGTTCTTTCGAATTTGACAGTCAGTTTTTCATTATTTCACAAAAAAAAATCGGGGGACACTTCGGGAAATACCTTTAAAGTGATCTAGTAACTTTGTTGACATGTGCAAAAAGTGATGAATGGTTGATGCAATGTATATTGTTATCTGATATGTCCATAGCTATAGGGTATTGTGTGAACATTTCAAGTCAAATGGACGTTGCATGACCGAGTAATGAGCAAAAATGCAAAGTGATATTCACTTACTCACTACACTCAATTTGTACACGGTTTAGAAAATGGACAATGTTACTAGGTCCGTTCCGTTTAATTATGTATAATTCTATTTCTAGATTGGTAGAGCGCTACCCTATGCATACATGCCCACTGCATTTGTCCTTAAGCAGGACAATTTATCCACATTTTTCTGTTTTGTTTCCAAATGATTTGAGGCTGTAGAATATGTTTATATTCCAGTTATTTTCTTTCATGTTTTTAAGATAATTATGCTTGTATTTCTGACGTATTGTTATAAGTTCAAACTTATCGTAATGTAACGTATATTGTTTGTTACTGGTAATTTTCCTCTTCGATTTTAGAGTACCAGAGACAATCTGACAAAAGCTTGTTGGTGAATAAGATAATTCTGAAATTAAGGCTGAGCAATCAGTTATACTCGACATCTATACATATAGAGATGCATATCCGAGTTGAACAAAACGCATTATTAGATTACGCACTGTATGACGTTTGTTCCATAATATGCAACTTGTTGTTACAAATTAAAGTTTATCATATAGTCTAATTACGTTTCCTTCTCTCATTTGAATGTAACTATTGCTAGTATACTTGCATATGTGACCTCTGTCAGGTGTGATGATGATGATGATAATGATGATGATGACGATGATGGTGACAATGATGATCATCGGTTGAGCGATGATGGTGTTGAGGATGAAGATGATAATGATGGTAATGATAATGCCCATCGTTCATAGCTATGATGGTTATAATGATGATGATGATGGTGATGATGAAGTACTTATATGGTAATGATGATATTGATGACGATACTATTAACGGTTTCGAGGATGATGATGTTGACAATGGTAATGATGGTGAAGATTTGGTGATGATGATGATGGTCATAGTTTATTGTCATGATGGTATGATAGCCATCATCGTTTGTGAAAATTATAGAGATGATGATGACGATGATAATACTGGTGACGATCGTGATGGGGATGTTAATGTTCATCGTTAAGTTAATGGCGATGATGATGACGACGACGATAATAATGATGTTGGCGATCATGATGGCGATAACGATAAGATGATGATGGCAACGATGATAGTAATAATAACGATAATGATGGCGATGATAATGATCATCATTTATTGCGATGATGGTGATGACAACGAGGGTAGTGATGGTGACGATAATGATAGTGATGATAATGATCATCATTTATGGCGATGATGGTGATGATAATGATGATGCTGATGATGTTTAAAATGGTGATGCTAATGATGACGTCAGTAATGATGGTCATGATGATGATATTGTTGATGATGACGACAATAATGATGGCAACGATCATGACGGTGGTGATGGTATTGATAATGGTAATGATGATTTTGTTGATGTTGACGACACTAATGGTAACGATCATGACGGTGATGATATTCATAATTTATGTCGATGATGTTGATGGTAATAATAATGATAAAGGTATTGATACTATTGATGATGATAATAATGGTGATAAGGTTGATGAAGATGCCGATGATGATGATGGTAGATAATGGTATTGATGACAATAATAATGGTGGCGAGGATGATGTTGATGACGATGATGTCTGATGATGATGAAGGTATTGATAGTTCTGATGATATTGATGTTGAATAGGATGATGACGGTAACATGATAGTAATGAGGGTGAGTAGTTTTGATGATGATGGCAATTTTATTTTGTTCTAATCACGCGCAATTTTAAACGGTTACTGATACAACTAAATTTTGATTGTTTATTTGTATATATCAATTTTATAGAAAGGAAAATCATTCGGGATTATGTAAGGTTTATAAACCCAGATTGCTTCAGTTATTATTAGATGTTGGTACTTTGCGACTTCGACACAAGAGGGCGCTTTAGTTAACTAGTTTTTCAC
>JBAMJV010006748.1:82500-91346 GCA_037951105.1 Echinarachnius parma | reverse complement strand
TACACACTGAGAAAGAAAACAATTACAACATTTTTTGTTAAATGCTGCAATAAATTAGTTAGCTCAACAAGACAAGCTTTTCCTAAAGCAGGGCTAGTGGCCCAGTCAGGAAAGTCAACAAACTTTTCTCTATTTTTATGGCCCATAACCATGGGCGTTGATCCTTACATAATACCTATTCATCAGGGGGGAGGGGGGTTGAATGAATAGATCATTCCCCCCCCCCTGATGAATACATGTAGGTATCAATTACAGAGCGACGCCCATGCCCATAACAACCATTCACTGGCCCAAAAATGTAATTTCATACTACATACTGTCTCACAATGAAAATCTTGTGCCCTTTTCTCTCTCTGTCATTGTCGGGTTTGATCGTGTTGCCCCACCAGGCCATTAACATGTTTTGTTTTCGGGGGGGGGGGGGGGGGGGGGGAGAGGGGGGATAGTGGTCAGAGTCTGACAACCAAACTCTGCAAAATAGGTCAACGTATATTTAGATATATAAGATGATGACGTCATAATTAAGGGAAATTGAGCATTCCTATTGGTTGATTACTGATGCTTAATCCGGTATAGTAAATGGTAAAGTTATAGTGCATATGCACTATAACTGCGCAGGGGATGGCCTTGGAGTGCGTAATGTGCGCTTGTGCGCTTGTTCTTGAATGGGGAAAATGCGCAGAGCGCGCAATTATTTTTAATACGCGCTGGCCCTTGTACAAAGTACGCAGGGCCGACGAGAGAACACTCACAATTTGAGCAAGGTCAATTTGGGTTTATCAACATGATAACAAAATCAGTTCCTCAAAATAATCATCTTATATAACAAATAGTACATGATTCCTGTCGTTAAATATTCCATAATAGACACCTCTACATTTTTAATTTCTCTTGTGCGATTATATTGCACTCGGCCTGCGGCCTCGATGTAATACAATCGCTCTCGAGAAATAAACCAGAACGTCAATGACGTAGCGCTCATCCGCCATCTCGCAACATCAAATATCGCAAATTTCATGTGGTACACTTTTCAACTGGTCAAAAAATATAAATTTGACGCCCCGGAAGGGACATGGGAAAAAAAAAATAAAATAAAATAAAAATAAAAATAAATAAATAAATTTTAAAAAAACAATAAAAAATAAATAAATAAATTAAAAAAAACAATAAAAAAAACAACAAAAAAAAAAAATTAAAAAAAACAATAAAAAATAAATAAATAAATTAAAAAAAATAAAACATTAAAAAAATAAACAAAACAAAACAAAAAAAATAAAAATAAAAATAAAATAAAAAAATTTTAAAAATTTAAAAATAAAAAAATTAAAAATTATCATAATTAATGAATGGAGACAAATTTCAAAATTCTGTATAGAAGTTTAGTGTACAAAAGTTAGCTCTACCAGATAAAGCAAACCAAATTAAAATCGGTAGAGAAATGAAGGAGAAGAAGCATTTTTTGTGATTTCGAATAAATTTGCATAAATTACCATAGATAATGAATTTCACGATTCTGTGTAGAAGTTTTAAATCCCCCTCCTAGCCCTATCTTATGAAACAATCAGAATCAAAATCGGTTGAAAAATAACGAAGAAGAAGCATTTTGAAACTGTGGACGGACGGACGGACGGAAGGACGGAAGGACGGACGGACGCCGGACGCAACGGCATGGCATAAGCTCATCATGCCCTTCGGGCCGGATGAGCTAAAAATGTATCGTTGTCTATTCTGGTACATTCAACTCCAAACCATGCACTATTTGTATAATAATATATGCAAGCCTCTACAATAACCTTTTTTCTGTACTGGCCCATCCGGGCAAGTAAAATCATACATTTTGAAGATTTACTTGCCCCGATATAAAAACTGACTTGCCTTCTTATTCTAGATGAGATTAACAATATATTAAATCACATTGTTCTCTTGTAGTTGAACTATCATTTAGTTGCCTGATCGGGCAAGCAAACTAGACAATTTATGAAATGTTACTTGCCCGACACCAATTTTTTACCTGCCCCGGACAAGTGGGCAAGCCCTAATATATGTTTTTGCCAAGTGATCTTCACTACTTTCAGTATTATGCACTTGGCACCCGGGCTACGACAAAGAGCAAACCTGCTAAATGCCGCAATCAAAAACATTTCCATCTATACTAGGTAACTTTGAATTACTGACCTGAAATTGGTGACCTTGAACTGAAGCCTCTCGTCATAGCCCATGGCGTCTTCCTCGTCGCCCGTCAGCAGAGACAGTCTTGGGTCCGTCAACGTGATGTATTCCTCCCTCTGTGAAAATGTCAAAATTAAGACACTATTTTATTGTTCAAATCTATCCTGTTCCTGTCCTCCCTTGTTTTTTTTGTTTTCTCTAGCTTGTTCCCATTTTACCCCTTTATTTTTCCAGAGTTAAATGTTACTTTTTTACTTGTTATTTGCCTGCTAGGTTCATAATCTCTGCTCCATTTGACTTACACAACTTAGGGATGACTTTGAAAGGCTTGGGTGACAAAAGTTTTACATCTAATATGTCTTTTCAAGAAATTGTTTAGAAGAAAAAACAAAACTATGAAATAATAATAAATCCACAAGAGGCTCTGGACTTTCCAATTTCACCCGAGTTTATTAAAGTTAGAATTAATTAAACCCAATCTGGCCTAGTTTGGCTGATGGACAGACAAGATGCCCTTACAGTGAAACCCGTCTTAGTGGCTGGCCACCTGTCTAGATAGCAGCCAACCTGCCTATAGCAGTCACCAAAAGTGTTCCCATGAAGAAAAAAACAATACTATGGAACCTGTCTATAGTGGCCACCTGTCTACAGTGGTCACTCTACACAGGTTTGACTGTAGTTTGTTTTGAACTTGGGTTCTGATTATTGGAAGGCGGCACACCCTCTTCAAATCTTACCACGCCCCTTTCAAAAGACTCACTGTCATGAAAGAATCATCGTTTTACTTTGTAATGTATTATAAATGTATGTAGCCACCAAACCAGGTGCGGGATAGAATTCTGCCCGCTGTTTATGTTTTTGTTTATTGTTTGTGAATAAATCCCTCTCCCGACTTACTCCTTGGAGTATTTATTACGTGACACTCACCGCATCCTCTGGATCTCCCAGGAATAGTTTGAGGTCCTGATCATCCATGAGCTGGCGACATTCCTTGCATCGAAGCGGAGGTTGCTGCAATGAGGATACAAAATAAATTTTTAAAGCAAAAATCACAAAACACTCATGTTTTCAGGCCTAATCAGGACTTGCCCTTAAAGGGACTTAATTTCCATTTCGTTCAAAAGACGATTGAAGTGTTCAGATATGAAATTTATTGTCTACGGGATAATTTCATGCTGTGTACAAAGCAATTAACGTGAAATTTGTACACATTACTTTGTAGACTTATCAGATCACTCCAATACACATTTTATAAATCACTCATCACTTTTTGCACTTGCCAACAAAGTTACTAGATCCCTTTAAGCGGTGGCCTGGGTGCTACCAGAAATGTCATTTTGCTGCTAGAAACTCTTGTTTTGGCCACCAATGAATTAGGACCTGCAATGACCGAGCCAATGATGGGAGTCTATCTACCTGAAAGAAAAGCTTAAGGGAGAGCCATGCCTTATATTTGTAGCCCTAAACAAAATATGAAAACAATTCTGGGTTTGACAAGATGATTGGAAAATACATTGTTGCTTTCTGAAAGATAATTATCTACTATCCTTGAAAAGAGATGGTGAAGGAAACCATGTTGTGTTCTATTTAAAATGAAGATATTCTACAGAGGTGTTGCATTTCTTTGTATGAATATAAATTGCCGTTACGCCCAAGTATGTAATTATTACCTTCGCCTCTGGCTCCGTCTTCAAAACTTCCTTTGGCTCCTCAGCTGGCCTTGGTCGAAGGCTTTTTCTACTTGCAAAACAAATTTTTAAAAAGGAAGAAAAAAAAATGTGTAAAAAATGTCATGTTCGCTTTGTAGTGTGCAATGGATATAAAAATGACTTTGTCAAGGCACAGAGTCAAGGCGAGATATTGCTTCTCTCGCATACCGTACTGGTACAGTCAAAACTGCTCTAGCTAACCCCTTTGTGCCTCTTCTTCGGTCGCAGACTTTTTCTGTTCGCAAAACAAACAAATACATATAAACAAATAAAATGAGTACAAATTTCAGCTTCGCTTTGTAGTGTGCTGTGGATATGAAAATGACTTTGTCAAGGCACAGAGTCAAGGCGAGATATTGCTTCTATCGCATACCGTACGGGTACAGTCAAACCTGTTCTAGCTACCCCCTGTATATGAAAACCACCTGTCTATAAAGACCTACATCGTTGCAATCTTTTCAAGGACATTTGAGTAAGATGAATATGCTAAATTTCACTCAGTGGGCCCATCACGGGATCCCCTAATAGGCGCGCACACCCTAAACCCACCAAGTGCCTGCAACTGTATATCCCACTTGCGGAGTTTTGTTTGCAGTATTCAGAAGAAGAAGAAACCACCAGTCTATAAAGACCTACTCTTCACTCCCTCAGAGCCAGTATACATTTAAATGAACCTGTCTGCAAAGACCATCTTCTTTATACAAAGACTACATTTTATGTATTCCTCGAATAGACTTTAAAAACAGGTTTGACGATATAAATATTTTGAAAATCGGAAGACTCTTTTACTGGCAATGTGCAAATGCTTGGATTTACATCGGAGATGGCAGTGTAATCCTTTGCACAGGGCTTCAAAGCTCAATCATTGCCTCCACATTGTGGTAGAATTATATTTGAATAAATTTGAGAAAATATTTTGAATTTAACTAATTGCCTACAGGAACCTGGTGGATCTTTTATTAATTATAAGGGAATTATTTAATCTAGTAGTGAACATGTTGATCCTTGGCTAGGGGGAACCTGGTTGGCCCTGTACTAACTCTATGGGCATCACAAAATCTAGTGGGGAACAGGTTATATAACATATGTTCTAAAAAAAAAAAATTACGGAGAGGATGGGTCCTCCTTTTCCTTCTCCTCCTCCTCAGTTTCTTCCGTCTTTATTCTCTTTCCCACAGGTCCCTTAGTCTCCTCCTCCTCCTCCTTTTTCTCTTCCTTCTCTCCATTTTTGCTGGGCTCGTCTTCGGCCATTGCTTCATCCTTATCAGGAGACGATGAGGAAGACTTTTCAGCCGTTTCTTGGTCCTTTTTGGCAGGCCTGTTATGATTAAATGATAAGCAAGACAAAATGATAATATATTTGTTAACAGTTTGTTGTTAATGTTTTTGAGGAGGGGGATGGATTTCAAGCCAGTTTGTTTCACACTAGATCATGCATGAGAACTTTTAAAAATCGTATTTACAACAGTACTTTGTTTTACCAGAAAGAATCACCATTGAGAAGTTTAAATTACATTTAATTTTTATAAGATTAGTTGCATTCTCCCTCGGAATTTATTTACAAATAATAGATTAAATGTATTTCATTTAATATTTTTAATTTATTTTTGTGTAAAATTACTAGATTCAAGAGCACTTAGTAAACTCACTTTTTGGCAAACATGGACATGATGCTGGGTTGCTTGGGGTCCACCTTGGGCGATCGCTTCCTCTTCGACATTCTGCTTGGGGTCTTGGACTCGGGCGTGGTTGGTTCCCCTTTACCTCCTTCTTCCTCCTCCTCGGCTCCTCCCTCCTTCACTTTCTCCTTCTCCTTTGTCTTCCCATCTTCCACTCGGTCGCCATCTCCTAGTACCTTCCGCTTCGTTCCCTTCCCCGCTTCATCGCTCTTCCTCCCTCTCTTCTTCTTGCCCTCCCCCTTGCTCGAAATGGAAGTGTCCGTCTCCATGTCTTCCTCCGATTGGCTCGTAGCGTCGTTTTCACTCGCTCTGGCAGCAGCAGCTGCAGCTCCGTTGCCGTTGGCCGCGTGACCGTTTCCGTTTGCAGCATCACCATTCTGCCCTGGCTTCAGCGAGCTCTTTCCATTGGTGCTCGGAGCAGATGTTTCAAGGAACTTGGATAGGAGGGTCTTCACCTTGTTGAAATACCCTTTCTGCACGAGTATGAATAAAATATGAAAAAGGGATATATCTATGAGAAACTGCACCATCCATGCTTACATGGACCGATAAAAGATCTGTTTACTTCACATTTGTTAATTTTTCATCATGAACCTATTATGCCGACAGATGTTTGCATTACAAGGCTAGAAAAGGCATCAGACATGGAATAAGAAGAATAGCACATATTTGTGGTTATGTAACACGGCATTTCAAACACACAACCAGAAAGAGAAATTGTGAGTTACTGGCCTGCATCTATAATAGGTACAAGAAGGAGATGTCATCAAACATTACATTTATTTTTACTAATCTTCAAAAGAAATTCAACCCACTCAAGATGATTTTTGTATTACATGCAAAGGCCCCCAGCCCGAGTATTTTCAGGACCAAGGACAATAAATAATACTGTATCACTTGCCTCTGTTAGTTCTTCTTCCTTCAGATCGTCGTCGTAGGACTTCAACCGGTCCTGAAGGTCGGCCGGCATGTGCTCCAATAGCAGCTTACTCTTCTTCTTGATGTACCCCTTTTATAGAGACACAGGAATGAGATAAGGCAATGCAGATTAACCTCTTGCCTACGGGAACCTGGTGGGCTATGTATAAAGTCTATGGGGATTTCAGAATCTCACAGAGAACGGCTTGAGAAAGTGTGTTCTTGTACATTAAATTTTCTCTACTTTGAAAAGAAAATACAGAATTAAGATAAACTGCCATTCATTTCCAAATAATGGTATTACTTTTTCTTTTACATCTCTACACTTCATGTTTTATAGCAAGAAAATACAGAAATATATTTTGTATCGCTATGTGATCAAGTGACAATTAAATCTGCACAAAAAATAATAATTTTCAGACACGACATCATTCCATTTCATTCAAATATAAAATCTTCTTCAAAGGCTAATCTTTATTTTTTGTATAAAATCTACAAATTTATGCTTAATTGCCCCTTTCATTAAGACAGCTATGGCAGCGACAGGTAGATTGTGTAGAATTTAGATAGCCAATTGTCTGTCAACAACTAGCTCAGGGGAACGCTAGGAAGACACATTTTTAAATACATTTTTTGACATTATCATTGAACATGCATGATATGTTCAACTTCAATGATAATGTCCAAAAATGTATGAAAATGTGTCTTCCTACTTATCCTAGCGTTCCCTTGAGCTCGTCAACAACCATGAACATTAAACGGCTCTTAGTCTTACAAACACTAAACAGTACTATTACCTTTTCTGTGAGCATGCCATCATTCAAATCTCCCTCCAGTTCTTGGATGCTGTCAAATAAAAATAGGTAAAAACATGTCAAGCTGTGTCTTTGTTAACTCAGGTGAGCGCTACGCTACAGCGTAGCGCTCAGGGTCGGGCTCATAGTGCCCCCGATTTTTTGCGGTAATGTGCACAATAAGTGTGCTTAAAATTATAGATATGATACGGTACTTACCACCGTGTAGATGATACATATGTTATGCAACTATGGGGTGGATCAGAATGATGATTTTTCGCTCCATTTCGCATCAAAATGAGTGATTTATGCACATCATCGACTTCTATCTGTGTTGTATCGCGACTTCTGAACGATCGATTACCGTACGACCACTAAACGCGCGAGTCAGATCTGCCATCTATTCGGCGGGCGCGGTACATGAATGGAGACCGTACCCGCGCGTTCGCCTGATCATCGCTCGTTCCTAAGTCGCGATACAACACAGATAGAAGTGGAGGAGGTGCATAAATCACTCATTTTGATGCGGAATGGAGCGAAAAATCATCATTCTGATCCACCCCATAGTTGCATAACATATGTATCATCTACACGGTGGTAAGTACCGTATCATATCTATAATTTTAAGCACACTTATTGTGCACATTACCGCAAAAAATCGGGGGCACTATGAGCCCGACCCTGAGCGCTACGCTGTAGCGTAGCGCTCACCTGAGTTATGTCTTTGTGTGCCCGCACATAATAACTATTAGTACTTCATTATAAACCATCAAAGCACTTTTTTCTAAATGTGCACAGAGCATAAAAGTAGAAAGATGAATGTTTTTAAGGAAGTGTATACAACCACACTCGTGTGTCTTTAGCTTACGGCCACACTCGTGTGGCTGTATCCGTAGCTCCGTGTATGGGATACAGCCACACTCCATTCGTATACACGGCTCTATATGGATACAGCCACACGCCGGCTATTCTTACGGCAGCACAATGCGTGTATACCGACTTATAGCCATTAATCTGACCTAGGCTATAGCCACTAATCTGACATATAGCCACTAAATATACTGACCTATAGCCACTAAATTAGTGTTAGGGTTAGGGTTTAGGTTAGGGTAATATATATCCCCCGAAACTAATAAAGACAAAACTTCTTCTGTTCCGCTGCAAATCAAGCCAATCCGCTGTGGCGCAATGGATATGCGTGCTAGTCTGATAATCTTAAGACGCCGTGTATCGGGTTCGATGCTCGGTACATGCCGCCGCTTCTTTTGCGTAATCTCGTACTCAATGTTCGATAATATACAAGTCGGAAATTTTGGCTATGCGCATGCGCGAATGTGGTTGTATCCATACACGGCTCTATGGATACAGCCACACGAGTGTGGCCGTAAGCTAAAGACACACGAGTGTGGCTGTATACACTGCCATGTTTTTATGCTTCTAAAACAAGACATAAATTGATAAAAACATCATGAGGTCCAAAAATATCTTTTGACTAGACTGGGTTAAATTTAAAACTGAAAACATTCATGTTTGTTTGTCAATACGTGTATTACGTCATTAGGCATTACATTGTCATA
>JBAMJV010006748.1:0-80000 GCA_037951105.1 Echinarachnius parma | reverse complement strand
TTTTTCTTCATTTTGCAATATTTTGGAAAATAAAAAGGTTTAAAAATGGCTAAAATTCATGATAAAATGCATTGAAAAATACGCATTATTTTACGCTATAATTTGTTTTCTTTTATTTTTGTCAAATCAGTTTTTTGAAATTGTTGTTAGGTATATTCTGGTAGATCAAGCAATTGGCAACACTTTCATAACTGTTTGAAAAAGTCTCATTGGGCTAGTTTCAAAATAAATCTCGCGAAAGTTGGTGTTCTGAAATCGATTTTCGGCCGAATTTGTCAAAATTTTCGCCGGAGCCTTTTTCGTAGGCGAATTTATGCATTTATTTCCGTAAATCTTAAGATTTTCAATCAGGTAAGTGATTTTAGACACTTAGTGAACTTATAAAAGCTCTTAAAAACAATTATTTGTTTCATCAAAAAAGATTTATAACTCTTGGAAAGTTCACAAGAAGCAGCATACTGAAATTCCTTACGGAGGTGGAGCTGTTATTAGACCGCCTCCGTCGGGGATGAATTCCAAGCGCCGCTCGGTCCCATATCCTAAATTTCGTGTATGAACTCTGGATTGTATTCGACATGATGTTTAAAACATTTATTTAAAATACTTGCATCAATTTGTTGGATTCCATGCGTATCAGATGTCGAGAAATATTGTTTTCTTTGTATAAACCAAGTTTTAAAATGATTCCAAACAATTTTTAAATTGGTTTTATATACCATAAAGCAACAAGCCAGTGTCACAGAATGCGCGTAGATTAAACTAGGCCTTCTAGGCCAGCACCGAACAGCGCTTGGATTTCCCCGCCGACGCGGGCGGCCCAATATCCGCACAGCGTCCGTTCGACGATTCGGCCTGCTGCTTTCCGTGACTTTGTAAAGAGTTATAAAACATATTTAATGAAGTAAATGACTGGTCTCATGAACTTTTGTGGAATGTAAAAGTCACTAAAATCACTTCCAATAGTATACAAATACAGATTTACGGAAATGAATGCTAGAATTACGGACAGAAACATGTTCCGGCGAAATGAATTACAGATCCTGTCACAAAACTTGAGTTAGATATCATTTTTCAAAGACTATTGTATAAAATCTAGTCTATGAGATTGTATAAAAAATCGATATTTAGGTAGTTTATACCTTCTTTTAACAGAATAAAATAGCAAATACATCCAGATAACTGATTTGAACTTTTTATTCGGTATTACAAACCATGAATGACTGCAGGCCAGTGTCACGAAATGCGCGTATTCGACTAGGCCTTTTTAGGCCAGGCATCGGACAGCGCTTGGGATTTACCGCCCACGCAGGCGGCCCAATGTCTCTACAGTGTCCGTACGACGATCAATTCTGCTGCTTTTAGACACTTTTTAAAGAGTTATATAACAGATTTAATGAAGTAAATGACTAGTCTCATGAACTTTTATGGATTTTACATGTCCCCAAAATCACTTCCAATATTAGACAAATACAGATTTACGGAAATAAATGCTAGGATTACGGACATGAAACATGCTCCGGCGAAATGAAGGAGAGATTCTGTCATAAAATCGGTTTTAGATATCATTTTTAAATGATTATTGTAAAAAATCTAGACTATGAGACTTTATAAAAATCAAAATATAGGTAGTTCATACCTTCTTTTACCAGAATATAATAGACAATACATCCAAAAAACTGATTTGACAAAATTAAAAAGAACAAAATTAAGGCAAAAAATAATGCGTCATTTCACATGATTTTTACACACATTTTAAAACATTTTTATTCCCCCCCAAGTAACGAAAAAAACACAATCTTTGAACAAAAGTGATAAATATGCATTGAAATTATGATGTCCACCATTAATTATGGACATTAATTAAGTAAGTCTGGTGTTTTAGTGATTTTCATCGACCCTCTCTGGACGATTGATCAAAAAAGATCGAAGGGCTTCTTAGTGTGTGGATGACGTCATCCGCGCGTGCAGATTTGTCAAAATGAAGCGCGCTCTGTCAAAATGGCAGCGCGCTCAATCTGAATAGGCGATGTACGCAACCGGGAGTACGTGCGCTTACTACTACTAGCTTAGTTCCGACTGGAACGTTTTATACCGCGCGGAGCCCACTATAATGCATCCATTCCACTAACGCTACATGCCCACTAAACGCGCAATGCCCTCTGATCGCGCGACCCATGAAGATTACGTACGTGCGTATATTGCCATATTATGCGCACGGCACGGGGGCCGAGAATGAACGCGCGGTGCGGGAGGAACCAGCATGAACAACGCTAAGGCAGTTAGTATACAACTAACGAATGGGCTTCTTGTGATAGTCAAATCTATTACCGAGGTGGGCTCAAAATGATTATTACCCGAAGCGTAGCTGAGGGTAATAGTCATTTTGAGCCCACCGAGGTAATAGATTGCCTATCACAATCAAGCACATTCGTTAGTTGTTTTATATCACTCATCAATATCAGTGATTGTGTTCAGCTTATAGCAAAATAAGTGATAATCTCTGAATATTTCATAAAATCGCTTGTAAATTTTGATATAAAAATCAATCGACATTAATGAAGCCAGTATGAGCCTCCAGAACCACGGCGCATCTAATACGCTTAAAGTCATTGTTATTTTGCGCACACAATCACAAAGACGCAAAACTGAGTGCGCACCAACGCGCTGGCAGTTGCGCACATACGCGATGAATGCGTGCTAGCGCTCCCACGGATGTGCTTATTGGCTGTCTTGGCGTTCTTCTTCCCAGGGTGTTAGTTTTTACCAGCAATGTCAATCACGTGACTAGAGCGTGTGCGCCATAGAGTACTGCACAAATTTGATCGCGTGTGCATTTTGCTTAAACACATGATCTATGGGACGAACGCGTAACGAACTTTTAGTGTTAATTTTTTGCTAACAGCCCGGTCACATGATTGCGCGGGGATTGCGCGTGTTGTCCAAAACTATCATTTGTCAAATACAATGGTAAAACGATCTTATGAGGGATATAACTACTATTATATCCCTCATAAGATCGTTTTGCCATTGTATTTGACAAATGATAGTTTTGGACAACACGCGCAATCCCCGCGCAATCATGTGACCGGGCTGTTAGCAAAAAATTAACACTAAAAGTTCGTTACGCGTTCGTCCCATAGATCATGTGTTTAAGCAAAATGCACACGCGATCAAATTTGTGCAGTACTCTATGGCGCACACGTTCTAGTCACGTGATTGACATTACTGGTAAAAACTAACACCCTGGGAAGAAGAACGCCAAGACAGCCAATAAGCACATCCGTGGGAGCGCTAGCACGCATTCATCGCGTATGTGCGCAACTGCCAGCGCGTTGGTGCGCACTCAGTTTTGCGTCTTTGTGATTGTGTGCGCAAAATAACAATGACTTTAAGCGTATTAGATGCGCCGTGGTTCTGGAGGCTCATACTGGCTTCATTAATGTCGATTGATTTTTATATCAAAATTTACAAGCGATTTTATGAAATATTCAGAGATTATCACTTATTTTGCTATAAGCTGAACACAATCACTGATATTGATGAGTGATATAAAACAACTAACGAATGTGCTTGATTGTGATAGGCAATCTATTACCTCGGTGGGCTCAAAATGACTATTACCCTCAGCTACGCTTCGGGTAATAATCATTTTGAGCCCACCTCGGTAATAGATTTGACTATCACAAGAAGCCCATTCGTTAGTTGTATACTAGCGCTAGCCCAGCCTGTCGGCCTGGAATTCATGCATCATACTGCTAGCTTCGAAAGTGATGCGTATTCTGTCTCCTTCTAGCTAGGTCTATAGGAACCCAATGCACTCCCATAAATAATGATGATGATGATGATGATGATGATGATGATGATGATGATGATGATGATGATGATGATGAAGAATGATGGTGATGATAAGCCCCTCAAAGTAATATACTAGTATAACTGAGGTGCATCATACTGCTAGCATCGAAAGTGATGCGTATTACTGTCTCCTTCTAGCTATGGAATAGATATACACCCAACGCACTCCCATAATGTTGTTGTTGATGATGATGATGATGATGATGATGGTGATGATGAATGATGGTGATGATAAGCTTTAACTGAACTTCTGAAGTATTTTAAAATGGTAATGAATGTAATCTAGTAAAATGGTTGGCATGTGCACAAAGTGATGACTGCTTGATAAAATGTGTATTTTCGAGATATAAGTTTGTTTGTCATGTTATTAATCATAATGAGTGGAAAACAACATATTTGGGCAACATTATTTGTTAAACTAAATCGTAATTGCAATGTCCTACTTATGAGCAATCACACATTTCTCATGATAAATGGGGTTGCTGTGCATCTTTCCAACAAAATATCTAGGTTCAAACTTCAAACCTTGTGACAGTGAAATTGTTTTAAAATGAGAAAGATCTATAGTATGTTTTCTTTTATATATCAATTCATTTCTAGAACACCAAACTCGTCCAGGACCCCACCCAAAGCGGCTCCCAGGCCCCTCCTAGGTTGGAGCCCCCCCCCCCCCCCGCCCCCTCCTTGGATAATCCCTGACTACGCCACTGGTTACGCCAGCTGGTTATCATTGAAACAAAAACTTACAGTGTGCAATTGACAGTAGTGGTATGGGCGAATCATTTTGGGTCGAGTTGTCTAGATTCTCCCAACTAACACATGTGTGCATGATGATTGTGTGCAATTAAGTTAACGTATTGCGAAATATGGTTTCATTCATTCATTCTGCACACACAGTGTTAATCCAGTAATACAGGATACTCTCTGTTGTTTCTCCATTGCCAATTGGACCGATAGACTTTTATTTTATCGTCTACTACTACTAAACATCGTTGGTGAGATCTTGATTTTCACACTTTAACAACTAATCTCATGTCCCTATTATTATTAATCACTAGTCTAATAATTTCTAATTCTATTTCTAACTAGATTTTGCCGCAGAATAGTGCGATTGTTGTCTTGTTGTTTAATAACTCAGAACGTCCGCGCTAGCGTTCTAGATCCTCCTAATACGGGACCGAAAATGAAGTTTTTGTGTGCAAGCTAATTGTGCTTAAAATTATACATATAATGTCTTTAATGATATATGAATTTATGATACGGTACTTACCACCGATTCAATCTCCAATATGTGATCCAACTTGACGGTGGATTAAAATTATGATTTTCCCTCCATTCCGCTAAAAATCCGTGCTTTATGCGCCTCTTCGACTTCTCTCCGTCCCTCTCCGTGTGTTAGCGTGACTCCGCACAGATTTTGAACGAAAGATGATCGCGATGGCCGCCGATGCGTACGGCGAACGGCGCCATGCGATACACATGAAACTATTACCGCGCATAATCCTCTTCATTCGTGCCCACGACTTGGCATGCGTGACTAAAAGAACCAATGCGCTTTACAAATTGAAACATGGCTCTTTTACTAAGTATGCATAACAAGTCGTGGGCACGTCTTTGGAGAGAATGCTGAAGTTCCACTTCCACTTCCAGTTGAATTAATTTTTAAAATCCACATGTATCTCATAGCTATCTGATGTAGAATTAAATTATTTTTATTTATTTATTTGTTTTCCTTGTTTAATATAATAAACAGGCGCAGGCTGGGTGAAATGACTGCCATTTTTTAATTACCGTAAACCGGGGTGACTTTGGCCACTTTTTGAGATGAATGTATTTTCATCAAGCATCACTTTTCAGAACAAATTTCTTATTGTTTCTAATGTAGTCCTATACTATAGGATAATGTTTAGAATAAAAAATTAGTTCTGAAGAGTGAGACTTGATGAAAATACATCCTTCTAAAAAAGTGGCAAAAGTCACCCCGGGTGCCAAAGTCACCCCGGTTTACGGTACTAATTTAGTTTGAAAATAGTTTTGCTTTATTTTTGTCAAAATTTACTTTTTATTATTGGTGTTTTTTGTTCATGAATAATTTGTTTTGCTAATCTTTCCTTCTAAAATTAAAAAGCATCTATCCGAATCGTAAAATTTATTCTTGTTCTCCTATTGTATTTATATTACCATTTAACCCGTTCCATTTGAGATTATGAAATCCCCATAGACTTTGTACATGGCCCACCCGGTTCCTGTAGGCAATGAGTAAAGTCAAATAACAATGTACAAGAGAAGTGTGAAAGCAAAGCTCCAAGTGATTTTGGTTGCATTTCACATATGGTCCTAATGGATCACTAATACTTTCAGGCTGATTTGATCCCACAAAATTAAATGTTGTGTTTTTTTTTTTTCTGGCTGCTTATAGATATTTCCTCGCACACACAAGCTTGACTATCTCAGGTGGCTGAAGATGCCTAAGAAAGGCAAAAAGGGAGGAAAGAAGGGAGGAGACGATTTTGACGATGACAACGCGCCAAAGACAAGTGCTCCCTCTATAGAAGAAGATGGAAGGAGACCGACCAGTGCAGCCAAAGGCAAAAAAGGTATGATAAGACAAGCCCAACCACTCATACTCTCATTACCATACGGTTGTGTGTCGCACACTGTGCATAGACAATGAATGACTGCCATTTATTCGTTGACATGCTACGACATGCATTGTCTTTGTACTCTGTGCAACCAGGAACTAGCAGAGTATAAACAGTGCTTCAAACTGAAAGGTGCGAGTTATCTTTAAACTATTTCCTACCATTTCCTGCAGAGCACACAATTTTCCATAGGCAATGGGGATATTTGAAAGAATTTTATTGAACAAGAAATTTGATAAGCAACTTTAAAATGGTTAATATTAAATGGCATCTGATCAAAATATATGCTGGAAAGATTGGACCAACAAGTGCCGCATATAAAAGTTTGAGCCTTAATAAAAAAGAGTGTGTATTTGAGACAATGGTAATTGCCTCAGTGGCAGTGCAAAAGGTGTTTTTGAAGAAAAAAAGCCACATGAATGAATCTATGGACAATTATTATGAACGGTTACAAAAGCTGGAAATCTGTTCAAAGATGACTTTAAATATTTGTGTAATTTCCTGTGTTTAGTGAAAGTATAAAAGATATATGTTTTTTTTAAATTTTGACATGACTTTATTTTAGATAACAAAAAGAAAAATAACAGATTCGAAAGACCAGAGTATGATGATTACTTTCAAATATGCAATTGGAGTATTTTCCTGTGTTTTTAGGTAAAATGAATAAAGCTATTCCTTTTTTTTTCTATTACTTGATGTTACTTTTATTTCAGACAACAAAAAGAAAAATAATAGAATAGAAAGACAAGATGACGATAATTACCTTAAAATATGCGATTGGAGTATTTTCCTGTGTTTTTGAGTAAAAAAGAAAGCTATTCCTTTTTTTTCTTCTTTTAATTGATGTTACTTTTATTTCAGACAACAAAAAGAAAAATAAGAGAATGGAAAGACTGGACGACGATGATGACGATATCCCAGATCCTATTGCAGAGGCAATGAAGGAGAAGGAGAAGGAAGAGGGGCAAGCAAATTCTGCAAAAGGTTGGTCAGAGCTCCGCACAAAGGGGTTGCGCTTTAATAAAGGGGACGTTTCCCCACCTTCAATTTACTTTTGATTATGTTCTCTACACATTAAAACATAATTTCATGCAAATATGTCAAATTTGCCCTCTGAACACAGGGTGGTCTTCATTCAAAGTCACTCGCTGTATGGGCCAATCCCATTCTTCGCGTCGTACAGCATGGAGCCTGCCATTATATTTGTTGAAACACGAATTTTGAAATGTTCGTGCTAAAACGTTACATCACACCCGAATAAACAAGCTCGGCCTTTAGCTCTCGCAACTCGAATGGTTTGTGCACAACAAAAGGCAAAACGTGAGCCAACAAAAAGACTTGTTCGGGTTTGACGTCAAATTCTAGAGCGAACAATTCCATATCCAAGTTTCATAAGCATCAATGGCAGCCTCCATGCTGTATGCGATGACTGGGATTAGCCTGTACAGCGTGTGACTTTGAATGATGCTCCTTCCTTGCCCAGAGGGCCAATGTTGGACGTATTTGCATGAAATTCTGGTTTAATGTGTAGAGAACTTAATCAAAAGTAAATAGATGGTGGGGAACCTGTCCCTTTTAACTTGTTTTAAAAGAATTCAGGCAGGCTAGTTTGATTTGATTTTTTAAGGTAATTTTGACTAGCCCGCCAACATTTTGTTGACAATGTTTTGTTGTTCCTTTTTTTTTTTTTTTTTTTCATTTTAAAAATAAATAATATAAGCTATAGGGATGTTAGACGCACGCATTATGATCCTGAAATCGGGGAGATATATGTGCAGTACAGTCATAAGGTTCAGATACACACGATCTTTAAAAAATCATTAAAAATCAATATTAGCATGAATGAGCAAATTGAATAAGTATTACCGTAGTTTAGATTTATATTCCAATGTTGAGACCATTTTCTTCACAAATAGAATCTTAGAAATTATCAAAATAGCGCAGTAAAGATGAGCTAAAATGCGGTCATTGAACCATCCGGTGTGTTTGACACGTATCGTAGCGGCATGGCACCGATCTCGGGCTACTCTGGGTAAAACTTCCAATGTTTACATCAAAATCTAAAAGTGATCCCGGGGCCTGATCATGCCGAAACTTTGGTATGCCATTCATAAATATACAGGCTGAATCAATGCGCGTTGGTTACTTTCTTACCCCGCAACTTCATGTAGCCTTGCGCAATGAAAAAAAGTTTGTTATCTTAGCGATTTTTTTCATAAGAAAATTAACTTTTTTGTGTTAGCGAATACTTGGAGATTGATCATCAATATCTTATCTCTCTCTGAACCAAAAATGAAGAGATAAATCGTCCAGGATCATCTAAAGATCTTTGACAGAAAACAAAGTGAATATTTTGATTTTGCGTGCTCTGAAATCACGGGGAGTAAGTGCAAACGAAGAAAGAGCGTGATGTCACCGTCTTGCACATAGGCCACGTGCGTTGCGAGCGGGGAATTTCCATACGAAATTCGGGGAATTGGCTCTTACGACTGACGTAGAAACTCCCTCGTATTTTGATTGAAATTCATCTTGTGGAGAAATATGAAGAAAAAAATAGATTTGATGGGGATATTACATCAAATCGGAGCACCACAGCGATGATATCGCTATTGCAAATGTAAGAATGTTATTCTGGTCATATCATTCAAGATCTAAGATAAATCCTGGACACTTAAGATACTTATTTTGTTGGACTTATGAAGGATTGTTTTTGTTTTTTTTTCCTTTATCTTTCTGGATTTTCTTTGTTTCTCTTTGTTCGTTTTCATGGAAACACTGCATTTCATATGATTATTGGTATGAAAAGATATATCTGCCATTACTTAGGAATGCAAGGTGTTTCAGATCACAATTTTGCAATGAGAAAGGTGATACTTTGTTTAAAATATTCTTTAATTTTCTTTGTTTTTCTTTGTTTTTATTTGTTTTTATTTGTTTGTTACCATGGCAACAGGACATTTGATGAAATTAGTTGTATCAAAATATTTGTTTGCCATTATTTCGGGATGCAAGGTGCTTAATTATACTATATTGTGATGAAAAAGGTGATATTTCATTTCTTTTATTTTATTTTCTTTGTTTTTGTTTCCATGGCAACGCTATTGATAATTTTAAGTTTGTAAGAATTTTTTTTAAGTTGAAGAAGAATTAATTCAGGATGTCATATTTCAATTTTCAACTGAAAACAAGAATTATTTTTGGAGATATGGCACATCAAACTTTATTTGAAATTGTATATTATATACTCTTCTCAAGACTTTTGTAACCCCCGGTGCCATGCTTCTACAGTGAAACCCTATACAAAATGTTCAGGAAACACCCAAACAAAATATTAATGAACAAATCATATCTCAAGAACCGATTAATGTAATTACTTCATTTTGTTTGCATCTTGAATGATAAATTCTGTTCTTCACAAAGACTGCAAAATTGTCCTAATATAATGCATTTGAATTTTCAGCCTAACATCCCTAGCTATAAGATGTAAGACAAACATGTATGTAAACAACATTAAAATATATAACAAACATAGTCTGCCATTCTGATGATTTTCATGGTCTTTTCTTTTTCCAACAGATACAAAGAAGAGGGGTAAGAAAAAGAAGGGAAAGAATCGAGGGCAGGATGACGATTCAGACGACGATGAGGAGGAGAGACTGACAAACAAACTAAGCCAACTGGCTATGCAGGTAGGACCACTACTCATACAGACCATACGGTTGTTTAGAGTAGGCTGTGCATTGACAATGCATGGGTGGCAAATGTCAGTGACTTGCCACCACATGCATTGTCTATGAATTGTGTGCCACAAGGTAATTGTTTGTATGGCGTGTTAATATGGTCACATTTACATTGTAGATGTGGGTGGAAATGGGTCCTAAATCCACATATTTTCCTTGTGCCCAAGTTGGATAACATCTTTTCAGATTGTTCTGAATAACTGAAATTATGGTGGCTTAAAAAAAAAACATAAACACACATTTAAAGTATGCCTATAAATAATAATAATAATAATTGCATTTATATGTCGCTTTATACGGGCGTTTCTAAGCGCACTGGTAGTCTGTCTAAATAAGAATAAATAAATAATTTACCAAATGAAAGTCCTTATTATTACATTCAAAGATCCTTTTTGGTCAAAATTCCAGCTTTATGTAAGTAAAATTTAAACAATAATATATTTGCCCCAAATTGTCCTGTGTTTTTGAAGAATTCATCTAATGAAAGCTTGTGGTGACGCGGCCTTTCTCGTGGCTTGATTTTGAATTTTCCACCGAGTGCAGGGTTCTGCTATATCCAGTCTCATTTGATTGCAAATTTTGGAAAGTGTAATTTTTAAAGGGATCTAGTAACTTTGTTGACATGTGCAAAAAGTGATGAATGGTTGATGCAATGTATATTGTTGTTATCTCATATGTCCACAGGGTACTGTGTGAAAATTTCAAGTCAAATGAACATTGCATGGCCAAGTATGAGCGAAAATGCAAAGTGATAGTCACTAACTCACTGCACTCACTTTGTACATGGTAAGAAAAACTAAACTCTGGGGGAGTTTTTCTTATCTGAATACTTCGATCGTACATATCTTTGTAACGAAAGGGAAATTTGAAAAACCGAAACCTGTCCCATGATTTTATTGGTAATACGAATACAAGAAGGTATGAGGGGACCGCTAGAATAAAAATTTTATTTTGAGGATTTGGACAATGTTACTAAGTCCCTTTAAAACATGAATTATCTTTTCTTTTTTTCTGTGATAACAGGATGAGATGGATAATGGTGAGGACGAGGAGGAAGAAGAGATTCAGCAGAAACCAGCGAAGGGAAAGAAGAGCAAGAAGCAGCAACCTAAGAAAGGTAATTAGTTCTTTGCTTTAATATGATGACACACGCAGTATCCCGCGTTGTGTAGCGCCATTTTGTGTCCACTCGAAGTACAACCGTATTGCGTTGTGCATGCAGTGCAGCGCACGCGCGCTTGTATGCACGCTATACCCCGGTACAGCACTAAAAAATAAATAAATTATTTTAAATGGCAGATTTTCGTTTGGTACCCCAGGGTACCATTTATGTCATCATATAACCTCTTCCATATTAGATTTTGAAATCCTCATAAGAGTTCATACAGGATTTTGAAATCCAAACACTTCAATCATTATTATCTTTATAATGGAAGAGAACCAAACTCAGTTCCATGTTTCTATCCGCAATACAAATAAAAACCAATCCAATAATAATCATTTGCCCTTCATGAAGAAGTTGACAAAACTAATGCCATAGAGGAACTGGTTGAAGCAAATCATCCTTCATGAATTCTTTTAGCATAAACAATTACGATTGCTTTTAAATTGATCATTCTTTGAACATTATCTTTTATTCTTTCAAGGTGGATTTGCCTTGCTGGATGAGATGGAGAGTGATGAAGAGAATGGAGAAGAAGAGGAGAAGGAGGAGGAGGAGGAGGAAGAAGTCCCTGTTGTAGAGGAGCCAGTGGAGGAACCAACATCAGGGAAGGATAAGAAGGGCAAAAACAAGAAAAATAAGAAAGGTGATGTGAAACAATAATAGAATTAGGAGATTTCTCCACAGACTTCGAGATTTCAAGGCATAATCTTTTTCTTTTTTTTTACATTTTCATATATGTTAAACGTTTAAAGGTTGTTTAAACGTTTTGATCGCTTTTTGCTTTTTTTTAAATAGCGGATAAGCAATTTATTAAGCATTTCCCCCAACTTTCATCTATTGCCTCTTTTTTTCACAGATAAGTTTGCATTCTTGCAAGAGAACGAGGGTGGAGAATTACTGACGGAGAATGAAAAGAAGGAGAAGGAGAAGAAGGAGAGGGAGGCAGAGGAGGAGAGAAGGAGAAAGGAGGAGGAGGCATCTGCTCAAGCCCAAGAGGAGGTGGAGGACCAGGAGGAGGAAGAGGAAGAGGGAGAGGAAGTTGCAGAGTCACAAGAACAAGAAGGTACGATTTATTTAAGATTGTTATTTGCGGGGATGCTACACTGCGGGTCGCCATTTATCAACTAGTATGAAATTGATATAGCTGTTCACTTCATTCCACATATTGGCTAGGCTGAAAGACAGAAGTTACTAGAACAGGATGAATAGTTGTTTTTCAGTCAAGTAAAATGTTAAAATTTGTAATCTTACTTGCCTATTAAAAAAAGGGGCCAGTAGAAAAAAAAGGGTTAATAATGGATATTTTTCACCTGTGTCTTTCTGTAACACACCAGAGGACAAACCCGCGGAAGTGAAGGAGAAGAAAATGAGCAAGAAGGAACTGAAGAAGCTGAAAAAGAAGGAACAATTGCGGCTACAACTACTCGAGGACGGGGAATTGTCAAACTTCTCTCTCTCGCAGCAGGAGAGCAACGTCAAGGGAGCCGCGCTAGACAATGCAACGGATATCAAGGTGCGAGATACTGATATTTGTATTAACCCATTCCCTTCGAGATTCTGAAATCTCCATAGACTTTGTACACAACCCACCCGGTTCCCGTAGTCTATGGGTTAAAGGACAATGAAACTCTGACAATTCATTGTTTGCACTGTAAGACACTAAAGAGGAAGAGCAGTCTTATAAAATTTTGAGCACGATCCGTTAATAAGAAATAAGAAAACTATGGCTCTTTCGAAATAACCATGTATTTCTACGAGTGACTCAAATTGTCAGCGCACTCTGGCAAGATGTGGACAACTCCCTTTACATTTGTACACAAAATTTCAATTTTTGTTCAATTTTCTCAAAATAATATGTGCTTTCCCTTCATTTGAGTTCAACATATGTTTTGGGTTTCATTGTCCTGTAACCTATTCTCTACTAGATTTTGAAATCCTCATAGAGTTAATACAGGGGTCCACCTGGCTCTCGTAGGCAATAGGTTAAAGTACTGGTCGAGCTTTGTACAATAAAAAGTACATTGTAAAATGCTCCATAGCCTCCATGGATACTGTTGAGATATCAGCAGAGTTACATATGTATTCAAGTTTAAAGGTACACTTGAGTATTGGTACTAACCGAAATGCCCCTCGACACTAAATTGGTTGGTTCAAATTCCATTTGAAAGTTCATTGAATAAAACATGTGAAATGAAAATCATTCCCTTTCGAATGCTCTCAACTTTGTAACATTTGATTTCAAAATATTTTATTTATGTATCGTCTGGCCAGGCGATATTTTGACTTTTTGAAAAAATACTATACACTTCTTTAAAAAAATGTCAAAAGAGGATTTTAAACAGTTGTTGATGATCTCTCTATTTAATCACTATTTCAACCAAACATCACATGCACAATATTTTATTTTAAATGGTTGAAACCAATGAGTTTTTAGAGAGCGCCCTTTTGAGTTTTAACGGCTCTTTTTTTAATGATAACAGGCTTTTTACCGAGTCGTTTGTAATTTTCTATACCTTTCGAGCATGGTGTAGTTATAACTATTAGTTTGTAATGTTATTGTGCAGGTTTTGGCTACTAAAGCTCAGCCTTACCAAAACTGTACTACCCCTTTAATATTTGTTGTAATTAAAAAAAAAAAAGCAGATCTCTCAATCCACTATTCCGTAGGGTAAATTAAACTGCTCGTGAGAATTTTAGCCATTGGTTTTCACTTGTTCCTTTTTTTCCCCTCCATTGATTACAGATTGAAAAGTTTTCGATATCAGCGGCGGGTAAAGAGCTGTTTGTCAACGCTTCGCTGACCGTTGCGCAAGGGCGTCGGTACGGTCTCGTAGGTCCCAATGGGTGAGTGCTGTTGCGTTCACTTCTCGTCGGTTGAGAAAGAGAAGGGCGCTATTAAAGTCGCCGTTTCTACTTTTTTTTAAAATCGCGGTTAAAGTTTGGTGCACCAGTTGAAAATTTCACAGGGTCTTAGGGCAATTTAGTCCCCAAAATTACAAAAAGAGTCCCTGAAAAAAGTTCAATGCAAAACAGATATCTTTAGCCCTCAACTTTTTTTAACACTTTTTTTTCCAAGCTGTGCCTCATCTTTTAATCATAATAAGTAATTTTTGTGCTGTATTTTATGACAGGTGATAATGAAATAAAATGATAATTAGAGATATCTTTGTCAAATGTTAAATGAAGTTTCTCATTTTTAATAATTTGTTTTCTTTCCTTTTGTTTTCAAATTTGTCCTTTCTATATAGTATGGGGAAAACAACGCTGCTGTCCCATATAGCTGGTAGAAAACTAGCTATCCCACCCAATATAGATGTCTTGATATGCGAACAAGGTATGTACATTTTTTTGTATTGCTTAACCCTAATCCCATTAGGTGGGGGCCTTTTAGGCCCCCCCCTGTCGTTTTTTTCGATGTGCATTTAGACCGATTGGAATTTCACGTTCAAACTTCATGACTTTTTTCTCTCAAGTCTCCCGCATGTTTTGATATATAATTCACCCCGCTCGTACTTGCAGAACTGATTTTAGAGGTGGATAATTGCTCAGCCGTCACAAAAAAATGCAATTTTTGTACAGGTTTCTATGTAATTCATATATCCGATGCCATGTAAACTCCAAATCTGTTATAATTGTTACATTGAATGATAATTTTGATTATTGCTTTGTTATTAGTTTAATTCATACACTTCAGAGATAAATTCTACTTAAAAAACTAAAAAACAAAAACAAAAAAACAATAAAATACATAAGAATAAAAACAATGAAATACAAAAGAAATAAGGAAATATCCTTATTTCTCGAGCTTTTCTAAAAACATGAAGATTTGAAACTTCATATTTATCATTGAGATACTCAAAAGAAATTTTGTACAGAAAACCTGAAGAAATCCTGTAATTTCTCTTGATTTTAGATGAAAATCCAAATTTTCCCCAAATTCGTCAAAAATTTGCATATTCAAAATTTTAATTAATTATTAAAAAAAAAAATAATGCTCAATTTTTTTTTTTTTTTTTCTTATTCTACTCGACTTGTTTTCGTATGTGTCAATTTTCAAGTCAATCGGTCCATTCGTTGCCGAGATTTGAGGGGGGGCCTAAAAGGCCCCCCCCCCCCCTAATGGACTCGAGTGATCAAAATAACCCAATGGGATTAGGGTTAAATGCACTTGAGTGTTGGTTCTTTCTGAAATTGTTTTGTGCGTCTTTTGGTTGGTTTTTAATCCATATGAAAAAAACCCTGCTTGTTATTAAGGACTTCTATTAAATGAAAAAGATTCACCTCTAAGTGCTCCCATACATGTGAAAATGTTGTCCTATTTTTAAGGCTATATGAGTATCTGACTCCGTGCGAAAGTACATTGCTATTGAATAACGCCTGGTTTGCCTACATTCAGTTCAAAGCAGCGGGCGATTGGGAAAGCCAACAGTAATTTATGTGCTCATACCGGGCTAGTAGCGGCATGAATGCAGTGTCCATTCCACTACTCCATAATACATATTGATCAAAAGTTTGCCTTTATATTAAGAATTTTAACAAGTTTTCAGATTGACTCATGCAAATTTAACTTACTGTTTCACTTGAATTTTTAACAATATATATATTTTTTTTGTACAGAGGTAAAAGCCGATGCCACCCCAGCGTTCGAGGCTGTTCTATTAGCAGACAAAAAGAGATTAGCATTACTGAAAGAGGTAAGAAATTGTATTTTATTATGCCTCCGCCAACGAAGTGGCCGGAGGCATTATGTTTTTGGGTTGTCCGTCCGTCCGTCCGTCCGTCCGTCCGTCCGTACGTCCGTCCGTACGTACGTCCCGTTTTCGTTCTCGTGATATCTCAAGAACCGGTTGACGGATCACTTTCAAACTTGGTATGAGTGTACATATTGGGGTGACAATGATCTGATTAGATTTTGGGGTTCATCAGGTCAAAGGTCAAGGTCGCAGGACTCAATATATGTTCAAAAATGCCTCGTTCTCGCGATATCTCTAAAACCGGTTGACAGATCAAATTCAAACTTGGTATGAGTGTACATATTGGGGTGACAATGATCTGATTAGATTGTGGGGTTCATGAGGTTAAAGGTCAAGGTCGCAGGACTCAATATATGTGCAAAATAGCATCCTTCTCGCGATATCTCAACAATTTGACGGATCAATTTCAAACTTGGGATGAGTTACATACACATCGGGGTGGCAATGATTGGATTAGATTTGGGGGGTCATGAGGTCAAAGGTCAAGGTCACATGACTCAATATATATGCAAAAATGGCTTGTTATGGCAAAATCTCAAGAACTGAATGTCAGATTTCAATCTAACTTGGTACCTGAATATTTCTTGGGAGCTAATGTAGCCATCAACATTTGGAGTCTATGGTCAAGGTCACAGAACTCAAAATATATATGAACATTTTTTTTTTCAGTGCACACGTTATTTTGGGCTTGATATTAAAAATCGCGTCATAGCGGAGGCATAATTTTCGACTACGCGCAGTCGAAGATCCCTCTAGTTAACTATATTTTCGAAGGAATTTCTTGAGAAAATTGTTTCACTATTAGCCATCGGCCATCAATATAATTGTGTTTCATATTACTGAGAAGGAACACAAAAAAAGTTCTTGAGAAAAGTATTACTGTTTGAAAGTGAATGCAGTGTTTGATGGATTGATCAGAATGATTTTGAATTGATATTGATTTTGTTTGAGTAATAAATCTATACACTTTTTTGCTAGGGGCCTCGTTAGGCAAGTAAAAATAATATCTTCTCATTTTTTTGTCACCAGAAAATAATTCACCGACCTTAAAATTATGTTTCAAATGGAAATGTGCGATTTTTGAAATTTTAACATGAACCAGGAAATATTGTGTATGGCTGAGCATGACTATTTACATTGTAGATGTGTCAAGCCTGCATTTTGTATAGTGACCACATAAGGTAAATAAACAAGGACCACTCTAGATGACCTTTATAGACAGGTCCTATAAAATTGTTTTTCTCTGCATGGGATCAATTCTGGTGGCCACTATAGACAGGTGGCCACTATAGACAGGTGACCACTATAGACAGGTGGCTACTATAGACAGATGGCCACTATAGACAGATGGCCACTATAGACAGGTGGCCACTATAGACAGGTGGCTACTATAGACAGGTGGCTGCTATAGACAGGTGGCTGCTATAGACAAGTGGCTACTATAGACAGGTGGCCACTATAGACAGGTGGCCACTATAGACAGGTGGCTACTATAGACAGGTGGCTACTATAGACAGGTGGCCACTATAGACAGGTGGCCACTATAGACAGGTGGCTACTATAGACAGGTGGCTACTATAGACAGGTGGCCACTATAGACAGGTGGCTTATATAGACAGGTGGCTACTATAGACAGGTGGCTACTATAGACAGGTGGCTACTATAGACAGATGGCCACTATAGACAGGTGGCTACTATAGACAGATGGCCACTATAGACAGGTGGCTACTATAGACAGGTGGCTACTATAGACAGGTGGCCACTATAGACAGGTGGCTTATATAGACAGGTGGCTACTATAGACAGGTGGCTACTATAGACAGGTGGCTACTATAGACAGGTGGCCACTATAGACAGGTGGCTACTATAGACAAGTGGCTACTATAGACAGGTGGCCACTATAGACAGGTGGCTACTATAGACAGGTGGCTACTATAGACAGATGGCCACTATAGACAGGTGGCTACTATAGACAGATGGCCACTATAGACAGGTGGCTACTATAGACAGGTGGCTACTATAGACAGGTGGCCACTATAGACAGGTGGCTTATATAGACAGGTGGCTACTATAGACAGGTGGCTACTATAGACAGGTGGCTACTATAGACAGATGGCTACTATAGACAGATGGCCACTATAGACAGGTGGCCACTATAGACCGGTGGCTACTATAGACAGGTGGCTGCTATAGACAGGTGGCAGCTATAGACAAGTGGCTACTATAGACAGGTGGCCACTATAGACAGGTGGCTACTATAGACAGGTGGCTGCTATAGACAGGTGGCTGCTATAGACAAGTGGCTACTATAGACAGGTGGCCACTATAGACAGGTGGCTTATATAGACAGGTGGCTACTATAGACAGGTGGCTACTATAGACATGTGGCTGCTATATACAGGTGACCACTATAGACAGGTGGCCACTATATACAGGTGACCACTATAGACAGGTGGCTACTATAGACAGGTGGCTACTATAGACATGTGGCTACTATAGACCGGTGGCTACTATAGACAGATGGCCACTATAGACAGGTGGCTACTATAGACAGGTGGCTGCTACAGACAGGTGGCTGCTATAGACAGGTGGCTACTATAGACAGGTGGCTACTATAGACAGGTGGCCACTACAGACAGGTGGCCACTATAGACCGGTGGCTACTATAGACAGGTGGCCACTATAGACCGGTGGCCACTATAGACAGGTGGCTACTATAGACAGGTGGCTTCTATAGACAGGTTGCCACTATAGACAGGTGGCTATTAAGTCAGGTTAACTGGAATTACCTGTTTTTGATACAATTATTCTGTTAACTTTTTAGGAGAAAGAACTGATAGAGAGAAGTGAGCAGGGCGATGACTCCAAATCGGACAGACTAAAGGAGGTAAGTTTTTTTAAGCAGATTTATTTTTCCATAGGATAGAAGAACATTGTCAGAATTCTGAAAATAGATAAATTGATTTTTAATTTGCATAATTTGTACAAATACTACATTTGTTGACAATTGTATTGTAGAGTCACATAGGGTGTCACAATAACCTTTTAGGTTTGATACCCCATGAAATGTTTGTACAAAAAACACCAAGTATGTGCTTGATAGCACATTTATTTGAATTGATAATATACACATTTGTATTTGACTATACAACAAATAGTATAATTAAACTCCAATATGATTGCTACAGTAATAGTCGACTGAAATCAAATTTTGGGAAACGAAAATGAAACATTTTACAATATGATGACATTGAAAAAATAGAAACATAGTTCAACTTATGGAATTCAAGGTATTTTTTTTTTTTATTTCAAGAAGATGTTTATCATTGTACAATTTTAAGTTCATTTTTCTCCAAATGTAACTAATTAAACCCACGATCTTCCTCTCTTTATTCATTAATAGGTGTATGAGGAGATGGATGCCATTGGTGTCGCATCTGCTGAATCGAGATGTAGAAGAATTCTTGCTGTAAGTTTAGATGCATTATTTGTACTCTCCTTACTCTATCTGAACCATACATTGCATTGTATGTTTTATTCAACAAATGATATTATTATTTATGTTAAATATTTCAGGACGGTTTCTCTATGTTTGAAATAATTTTCACAAAAAAGCTTTGGTGATCCCTCGCACATATCCCTAAGTTGATTTCTTATTCTTAGGGTTTGTGTCAGGTTTATATAAATAGCTTCTGACGATCACAAGCATTGGAAAGGGTTTCAGGGACAAACAGCCAGCACAAGGGCTTTCTAGCTCAGTTGGTAGAGCATTGGAAAGGGTTTCAGGGACAAACAGCCAGCACAAGGGCTTTCTAGCTCAGTTGGTAGAGCATTGGAAAGGGTTTCAGGGACAAACAGCCAGCACAAGGGCTTTCTAGCTCAGTTGGTAGAGCATTGGAAAGGGTTTCAGGGACAAACAGCCAGCACAAGGGCTTTCTAGCTCAGTTGGTAGAGCATTGGAAAGGGTTTCGGGGACAAACAGCCAGCACAAGGGCTTTCTAGCTCAGTTAGTGGGTCTAGCAATCCAGAGGTCTCTGGTTTGCATCTCGTGGAAACCCTATTTCCTTTGCTCAATTCCATTAAAGGAGCACCTGTAAAGTGTCAGATATTGCCCAAAATGACATTTGAGACTTCAATCCTATACCAAAATCATTGTAAGATATGTCCGAATGATGTGTGAAAGTTTCATTGAAAAAGAACACTGCTTTCCTGGTTAAAAAAACGAAAATATGCGCAGCTTTTACAACGGACGTTTATGAGGTTTATAACAGGTTAATTAACGCTTTTGAGCTGAATGATAGATATCGTCATACTAAAGGGGCATTTGAAAAAATCTAACCCTATTTTATTCTTCTCTTACCATAAGCTAAACAACAAGGCAGAAGAGAAACGAGGAAGCTCCAAGTAATTTTCGTGGAGTTAGACACTTTACAGGCATCCCTTCAATGTTATATGTGACCGGCTATAGCAAACCCTGTCGGTAATTCATGTTTTGAAGAAATGGGCATTTTAAGATCACATAATGTGTGTAAAAGACTTATGATTGTATGATTGAAACAAACATATCTTCGCCATGTATTGACCGATTTGTTAGAACAAAGCATCAAATGAAAGCTTATGATGAGGCCTTTCTGATGGTATGACAATCTACATTTTGATTTTTACCGACAAGTGCAGGGTTTTGCCATAGCCGGTCACATATATTTCTGGTAAATTTCTCTAGGTTTAAATATTAACATTAATTCAAATCGAATTTCCCCCCACCCCACAGGGTCTTGGATTCACACCAGACATGCAGAAGAAAGCGACGCAAGATTTCTCTGGAGGCTGGAGGATGCGTGTGTCGTTAGCAAGGTACTTTTAACCCTGGCAACAATGTATGGGGATTTATTTATAATTATATTTGAGTGCCAAATTTAAAGGTACACTTGAGTATTGGCACTTACCGAAATGCACCATGACACTAAATTGGTTGGTTTTAATTCCATTTGAAAGTTCATTGAATAAAACATGTGAAATGAGAATCATTCACTTTCGAATGCTCTCATTGTTGTAAAATTTGATTTCAAAATATTATATTTATATATCGTCTGGCCAGGCGATATCTTGACTTTTTTTAAAAATACATAAAATGCTTATACACTTCTTTCTAAAAAATGTCAAAACGGGTTTTAAACTCTCATTGTGACTCTCCTGCGACATTATTACCCAAAGGTCATCGGGTATTGTTCAAACCCACACGATATTATATTTTATTGGTTTCCTTTTTCTTTCAAAAGGGCACTGTTCATGGAACCAACGCTACTTCTGCTTGACGAACCGACAAATCACTTGGATCTCAACGCTGTCATCTGGCTCAACAGGTAATATTTGCCAAAAATCACCCCCGTGAAAATGTTCACGAGGGCTATTTTGGTGCCTACAAGGACTATTCTTGTCTTTTATTTGTTTTGTTCACTTCTATTTATTTGAAGTTCCCATCCTATACTGAAAACAACAAGCATTCTTAGTCAAATAAAAAGAACTAACTAAGAACTAAATAACATAAGACATAGACAGCGTGGGCGATTTTGTTCAACATCTTCATTTTTTCGCCCCCGTGTTTTGGCTCACGGGGGGCGATTTCAAAGGTTCAGAGCGGCTAATCGCCCTTTGCCCCCGTGTATTTTCTTTGCTGCTATACAGTCAAACAGTCAGAGGTAATGAGCGTAAATGCAAAGTGATATTTGCTAAACTCATTGCACTCAAATTTGAACACAGTTGACAGTTTGCCCAGGAGACTTTCTAATCAGAACACTTCAATCATAAATATCTTCATAACAAAAGGGAAATTTCCAACCAATAGGAGGCGATTGCTTGACTCTCACAACAATTTGTTTGCAGTTAATTATGGTCCATTCTGACTAACACTGGTTTATTCTTGTTCATGCGGTTTTCTTCAATTGATCCCAATTATTATTTTTATTTGGGACAGTTATCTCCAAGGTTGGAAGAAGACGCTTCTCATACTCTCTCACAACAAAAACTTAATTAACTAATCAAACATTTTCTGAGCAATAAGAGACATTTGCGTAACTCCAGACATTGTATCTCTGAACAGTTAATCATAACCCACTCTGACTTCTTGTTAATATTAGTTGATTCTGATTAATCCCAACTACATGTATTTCTTATTTATTTGGGACAGTTACCTCCAAGGTTGGAAGAAGACCCTCCTCATAGTCTCTCACGACCAGACCTTCCTTGACGACGTTTGCACAGACATCATCCATTTAGGTGAGTCTTTTGGTGGGTCCTGTAATTAATAACTTTATGGGGATTGTGAAATGCAGAAGGGAGCATATTAATTCATTGGCTACGGGAACCTGATTGGTCCTGTATTATCTCTATGGGGATTGCAAAATCTAGCAGGGAATAGGGTTAACCCAGGGCTCCACACATACCTTTTTTTGTCAGTAGCCTAGTCGGGCCAGTAAAACAATTTATTTCCCTTTTCTGGTAGCCCGAAAGAAAAAATTACTGGCCCGAAAATGTTCTTGATCAAAGTCAAACCTGTGATTAAAGATAAATCTTGACATGGAAGAAAACAAGATTTTTCTAAATTTGACAGTGTCGGGTTGAAAATCGTCTTGCCCGATCGGGCCACCAACATATGACTTTTATACATTTTTGCTGGCCCGAAGTGCAATTTCACTGGTCCCGGGCCAGTGCGAGTGTCGAGCCCTGGTTAACCCATTGCCTATGTGAACCTGCTGGGTCTTGAATTAGTAGGGAACAAGTGAATTGTGTTAGATAAATTTTGTAATAGTTTGTAAGATGAAATGACTATATTCTCATACAATAATTATCAACAATTAAATCTGAACACGAATATTATTATCCCAAAAATGTTATTTATAATACGTTTTACTTTTGATGTTTGTGTATGTTTTATGTGTATATTTTTGTTTTCTTTTTCAGATATGCAGAAATTATTCTACTACAAGGGCAACTACAGTAAGTATCCAATACATAGTGATTCACAAGAAAGATTTGACCCTGAACAATTCAGGAAGAATTGTTGCTCAAGTATATATTTTGAAATATTGATACACACTTTCTTGAGGTGACATTATTTTTAGTTTTTATGCTCTAAAACTCTGTTTTCTATACCCTAAAGAATCTAGTAAGCAATCGATTTAAACTTTGTTCATAGAAATTCATGCAGGTACCCTTCCCTAGTACATATCTCTTTATAATATAAAATTGATACTACATGAATGCATGAAATTATTTTTAATATATATATTTTTTTCATTTCTTTTGTGAATTTGAACAGATGCTTTCAAGAAGATGTTTGTGCAAAAGAGGAAAGAACAGCAGAAGGAGTATGATAGACAGGTGTGCAAACAAATTTAGACTTTTAATTCCATTTGCTTGATTTATTTACTGATAATTGAACCTGGCTATCCCTTTTTTTCCTTGTCTGGGTTTTTGTTTCTTTTGAGTAATTGAAAGAATAGATGAGTAGAAGAAATAGATTAGTTACAAATCGTTTGCTGCAATAACATTTGGGTTACATATTATGCCGATTTACTGAATGCAAACCATTAAAGTGATCCATTAAAGGGATAGTTGAGTTGTAAACAGAGTACAGTTTTGGTCAAACCAAAACCTGCACCATTACATTACAAACTAATAGTTATAACTCCACCATGCTCAAACGGAATACAAAATTACAAATGACTAGGTAAAAAGCCTGTATCATTCAAAAAGAGCCGTTAAAACCTAAGAGGGTGCTCTAAAAACACTCATCGGTTTCAACCATTTTAAATACAATATTGTGCATGTGGTGTTTTGTTGAAATTGTGATTAGATAGAGAGATAATCAACAACTATTTAAAAACCTCTCTTGTAAATTTTGTGTAAAAAGGAAGCATTTAAAAAAAAAATTAACGGCTGGTTCAAAATTATCGAATAAATGTGGGGCCCCACATTTATTGCAAATGGTTATGTTTTTGGATGTTTCAGCCATTTATGAACCGATTTTGATCAAATAAAGTTTATTCTGTCATTAAAATTGTATGCTCTTTCGAATTTGACACTCAGTTTTTCATTATCTCACAAACAAACAAAATGTGTATAGCGCCCTCTATACCAAAAGATTTGTCAAAAAGTGAGATCATTAAATACCAATATCATGTCCAGTATTTCGAATTCTTCTGAATGATATGTGATATTTTCATTAAAAAATGACTAATGTTTACCTAGCGAAAAGGTGGAAATATATGTGTGGGCGCCTTATCTCAAATAGGAGCATTTGTGTCCTAGGGTTCCATTTCCTTCTTTTATAATTTATAATTTTAGAGAATGGCAATCTGTTTACAATGTCGCATTGTCATTTGTGTTCCCTCTGCTTGCAGGAAAAAATGATAAAGAGTATGAAGAGCCATGGGAAATCAAAGAAGGCTGCGGTAAGTTTTTATTTTTATGCCTCCGCAACAAAGTAGTCATTATGTTTTCGGGTTGTCCGTCCGTACGTCCGTCTGTACGTACGTACGTCCGTACGTCCCGTTCGCGTGATCTCAAGAACCGATTGACGGATTCTGACCAAACTTGGTACATGTATGTATCTTGGGGAGCCAATGAACTGATTAGATTTTAGGGTCATGAGGTCAAAGGTCAAAGGTCACAGGGCTCATTATATATGCAAAAATAGATTATTTTGAGGAAGGCAGACTGTTTACAATGCTGCAATGTCATTTGCATCCCCTCTGCTTGCAGGGTCAAATGATGGAAAGTCTGAAAAGTTGTGGAAAATCAAAAGAATTTCTTGAATTCTCATATTTTGGATGGCCCCACAAAACAAAATAAAAACAGAACAAAATGCAGAACAATTTTATACAAGTATTAAGAAACCCAAACAAAAATTACTATGTAAATGAATTCAATAAATCAATAAATGAAGAAGACATCAAACACACATCTCCACAAAAGACCTTTTGACACGTCCTGAACACCATATTGTACTTATGAACTTATAAACGTATCAAATTCCATTGCAATGTCCTCTGCTCTCTGTGGACATTTTAGGAGAAGGAAACGCAGACGCAACAAAGGAAGACGAACGAATGTGGCTGGAGGAAAGGTCACCAAACTGAAGAAGACATCCAAAACACATCTCCACAAAAGACATTTTGACACTCCCTGAAAACACCTTAACTTCAATATTGTACTCATGAACTTATATCAACGTATCAAATTCTAATGCAATGTCCTGTGCTCTCTATGGAAATTTTAGGAGAAGGAAACGGAGAAGCAACAAAGGAAAAAGAACGAACGTGGCCGGGGGAAAAAAGACCAAACGGAAGAAGACGTGGCACCCATGCAGCTCCTCAAGAGACCCAGGGAATATGTGGTTAAGTTCACGCTCCCAGACCCGCCAGAACTGAGCCCTCCAATTCTTGGCATGCATAGTAAGTGGTTCACATTTGCAATTAAGCACGATTTTTATAGTCAAACCAAGAAATGTCCCAGTCAGTGATTGTCACGTATTCCTAAAAAACAAAATGTTGCCCGATTGTCATCGTAATATTGAAATTGCAATTATGATATATATATAACAAAATGCAGTACAAAATGTAAGATACAGAATTATCATGTCATTTTCATATGTGTCCTATATAAAATGTCTCATGGTTGAGAATACTTGCTTTTGGAATTGTATTAATTATTTTATTGTATTGAAAGTGTTTCACTGTTACTATGTATGTATTAATGTTGTATACGTTAAATGTGTTCTTTTTTCGCAGACTTGCCAAAGAACGGCCATTGCCTGAGGCAAGTTACTGTGGTGAAATAAAATACACTAAAACTCAAACTAAATTGATGAATTCTTTCTTGTATCAGGTGTTGACTTTGGCTACCCAGATCAGTCGCTGCTCTTCAAGAATGTACAAAGTATATAAAATAAAATTATCATTTATGTCATTTTCATGTGTGTCCTTTATAAAATGGCATATGGTTATAAAAGAATATAAATTATGATTATTATTTTGATGTTTTCTCTCTTGTATCAGGTGTTGACTTTGGCTACCCGGGGCAGGCGCTGCTCTTCAAGAACGTAGACTTTGGAATTGACATGAAGTCTAGAAGTACGTATTTATTTATGTCTAAAAAATTGCCATAAAAGGGAACACAGAAAGAGAATAAAAGAGAATAGTAACACTCATATAATTATAAAGCAAAAATTTGACTTGCATTCCAAGATGGATTTTCAATTTTAAAAATTTTTGAAAAGTTTCTACAGAATATGAACAAAATAATAAAACTTGTATAAAGCAAGAACAAATGTATTTTCATTTAAAGATGGAGGAATTTGGAATTGTGTGCAAAATTTGTTTTTAATGAAAAAGAGCATAGAAAATATGGTGTTTCATTCAATAATTTTACTTTGTAAATGTGTTGATATTGTAATATAAATGAATGAAATTGAAGTAAATTTTTTAACGAAATAAATGTTTCTTCTTGATCCATTTTCATACAGTTGCAATAGTGGGTCCGAACGGAGTTGGCAAAAGTACATTCCTGAAATTGTTACAAGGGGAACTGACACCGGTAAGAGATGCGATTAACCTGTTCATTCGGGGGAACCAGTATTTTAATTTTACTGAAAAAAGTGGACAGATTACCATTAAAAACTTGGTACTCATATGATTCTCGATGAGTCAATGAACTGGTTAGATTTTGGGTCAAGAGGTCAAAGTTCCCTGAACCAAAATAGCTTGTAATCATAAATATCTCGAGAACCCATTGACCGATTACAATCAAACTTGAATTAAGGAAATTGATTCAGAGCAAGTCAATTTGGCCTTGATATAATAATTGCGCAATGGTATTGGCATCCCTTTCAACTACATAGCCATTCATTATTTCATTGTTATGTGTAAATATGTCGTACACTTTTCAGCATGTCAATCTCGTAGAATACAGACAGCATTTGCAGCAAAGGGTGTTCATAAAATGCCAATAATAACTATGAATGATTATTTTTATTCCTATTCAGTTACAAGGTGAGGTGAGGAAGAACCACAGACTTAGGATAGGATCCTACAGTCAGCACTCGGCCGACCAACTCAACATGGACGTCAGTCCTGTGGAGTACCTTCAGGTAAGAAGATGATGATGATGATGACGACGACGATGATGATGATGTTGATGATGTTGAAGAATGATGACCTTTCTAAAGGTGATGATGATTATAATTATGGTAAAGAAATGTGACCTGCTATAGCATAACCCCGCACTTGTCAGTAATTCATGTTTTGAAGAAATGGGCATTTTAAGTTCACACATTGTGTGTAAAAGACCTATGATTGTAAAATTGTAACAATCATATCTTTGCCAATTTTTGACCCAATTAGTTAGAACAAAGCATCAAATGAAAGCTTGTGATGAGGCCTTTCTAATGGTGTGAAAATCTACATTTTGATTTTTACAGACAAGTGCCGGGTTTTGCTATAGCCGGTCACAAATGGTATTGACTGATTGTGGTGATGATGACTACACTTTGGGACTGGCCAGCCATGCTCGCATCATCAAGACCAAGGACTTTTCCGGAGGTCACACATTTTCTAATTATTTTCATTGGTTTTAGTAGGTTAAATCATGATTATCTTGTATTGGTAAACAAAAATGTATTATTGTTTTTTTGCATTTAACACTTCACTTGTTTGTCCAGACAAAGTACAACCTCCAATATGAGCAGGGTCGCAAGCTGCTCGGCCGCTTTGGACTGATCAGCCACGCCCACACCATCAAGACCAAGGACTTGTCCGGAGGTCAGAAGTCCAGGGTTGCGTTCGCTGACCTCTGCCAGAGTGAACCGGACGTTATCATCTTGGTGAGTGGTGCTTGATGCTTGAAGCAGCTGTCCATGTATTAATAAAGCTATACTAGGTATGCTGTGCTGATGTGTCTTTGGGAATTGCCATAAATTACGGTTGTGTAAAATACAACACAGTGGCGTTGCTACAAGGGCTTGTGCCTGTGCCCCCCCCCCAAAACAAAAAAATAAATAAATAAAAATTTAAAATTAATAATAATAATAATAATAATAATACAAATAAATGAATAAATAAATAAATAAAATAATATTAATAATAATACATTTTTATTTATTTTTAAATTATCAGTTGTGTTTACTACTGGCTCGGGTAGACTGTTCCAAATTCTTATTGTTTGTGGATAGAAGGACAATTTGAAGATGTCTATAGTTGCTTGAGGCATGATGTACTTTAGTTAACTGTTAAATAGTTTTTAAAAATAGCAAAGCGGTCTTGGGTATTAAAGAAGCCAGGAAAAGCCCAGTTTTCTTTGTTCATTTTCCCTATGTTTGAAATAAACAATTGTTTACACTGCATTATTTGTTGCTTATTCTTAAACAGGACGAACCTACAAACAACCTGGACATTGAGTCTATCGATGCTCTAGCTGATGCCATCAACAAGTACACAGGAGGTAAGTCAAGGTCAAGGTCAATGTGAAAGTCATGGCAAACTCCCAAGGTCAAATGTGAAAATCATTTTTTAAACACCAAACTCATTATGGAAGTCATGGTGGTCAAGGTCATGTTCAATGTAAAAGTCTGGATACTAAGGCAGAAGGTAGTCTTTGGTATGACTCAGTCAAGGTCCGTTCAAACCCAGGACCTCTCATGCATGAGGCAGAACCGCTAAGCCATCTTGACTGGTTCAGTTAATCAAAGAAGAGACTATCAATAAAGTCCTCTGTAGTTTTGACAGTTATGTTGTCTTGTTGTCATGAGGGGTTATAAGATGTGTCTTCCGTTTATTGTGAGATTTTTTTTTAAATATGTATATTTATATTCTTTTGTTTATTCTATTGCATATGAAGGTGTGTTGACGCCCGACTGAGCACCGGGACAAGACTGCCAGTTCTTTGTTATCAAATACCTGCCCATCAACAATATAAAGCATGGTTGTGGCAATTGCATTGTCTAGTTGTGGCTATTTCTGAGATGTGTTTTCTGTGCTATAATTTTTTTCTAAGACATTGTTAATATTATTGTCATCTCTACAGGTGTGATGATCGTGAGCCACGACGCCCGACTGATCACCGAGACGGACTGCCAACTCTGGGTCGTCGAAGACGAGACCATCAACGAGATCGACGGCGGCTTCGACGACTACAAGCACGAACTCCTCGAAGAATTAGGAGAGGTTGAGGCAAAGAAGTAAAAGGAAGTCCAAAATAGGCCGAGGTACAGGTTAAAATCGTCATGTAAAAACACATTTGTGTATAGTGACCATCCAGATGGAAACTATAAAAGCGGTCATTGTAGACAGGTGACCTCTATAGAGACAGGTTCCAGAACATTGTTTATCCTGCAAGGGATCACTTTTTGTGGCCACTATAGGCAGGTAGGCCGCTAAAGACAGGGTTGACTGTTCTGTTTAATTGTCTATGATTGCAAAATAGTCAATACAAATTTCATGACAAACTGATCAGTTCTGGCCAAGATGATGCTCAAAAATGAATATAAGGATAATTATTTTTAAAAACACTGGCTTCAAAAGGGCTACATGTGTGAGCTCTCTTACAAAATGATGAATATTGTCACATCTTGATCATTTTTGCACAAACTTTTGTATAACCAGGCCATCAGAATAGTTTTGCAAGTTGTCTTCTGGCAATGTTATTGTATGGGCATAACCCATCTGACCCTATCCTGAAATAAAGAGCCATTATGATCGCTGACTATCGCCATTATGATGGTGAACGCTGACCCATATCATTGCCTAATATCACTATCAGTTTACTATCGCAATGTGATAGCAAAATCAATCGTAGGTTTAAACAAAATTGTAAAAGTCTGCGCATCCTACATAATGTTTCCTTGGTCTGTTCTGTCAAATCAGTTTTTGTTAAGGCTTCCTGTTCTTTTTATAGTCACTAAAAAATTTCTCACTTCTGGGCCCCGTTGCAAAACAAGATGCAATCGATTGTAAAGTTGCAATTAATTGTAAGTCAGATCTTGTGACTAAATGCACACATCTGATTCGTTGAAATGCACAAATTTTATGACTTACAGTTAATTATAACCTTCAATCGATTGTATCTCTTTCTGCAACGAGGCCCTGGTTAGATATTGATTGATATTAGTAAGCACAAATTTAAATTTTCATCATTCTTCCTCCATATTTATTCATCCCAAAGTCACAACTTGCAAATGAAATGTATTGCAATCAAGGAAGTGACCTTATCCTGTTACTTATTGTTAGTTTGGCTTCTCCAAGATCATTTGAAATATTTGCAATAAATATTTCAAACATATTAATACTTGCAGACACGTTTTCAAAAAGATGCTTTAGCAATAAGGAAACATTTAACCATGGAGGAATAAAATGCCAAGCATTTTCAAACGAGAGAAGTGTACAAGTCTCGATGACAGTCAAGCAGAAATGGAATACATGTATGTATGTCAACAAAATAAACATTACTACAATTGACTCTTCAAGCCGACATTACATTATTTAAAAATGTGAATTATGTCAGGAAATGGGACTTATTGTCGGGTGAGAGAGAGAAGGGCGTAAAGTCGATTTTCAGCTAAATTGAGTTATGCTTCAGAGCCTTCTCCATGTGATAAAAATTGTTCAGATAATGATTGTCTAATTTTGGAAATATTTATTTAAAAAAAATAAAAGTGTTCTAAATTTGGTTTCTGCAAGGTTCCAAAACCTTTAAAATTATTATAACCAAAGTACGAAAAGTGACTTAGCGCCTTTCTCATTCTCAACCGATGTTGTGTTCTTTGACAACTTTCTTTATTAAAGGGGTAGGAAACGCTGGAATGATCGCATGCTGTTTCTGATAAAGTACAGATTTCCTGTCACTTCTCGTTGTATATTTCCCATTTGGTATCTCTAAAAATGGAAATAATCAATGTTTTTGAAACCACTATCAACTGTTTTGACTTAGCACTGGAGGCTGCCACGTTTTCCAACTGTACCATATGAAACGTCATCTAAGCATGCACTAACAAAAGTGGATTATGCAACCGTTGATGTTGAATCTGCTGCTATTTCAGTGGTTATGTAACCCGCTTTTGTTAGTGCACGCTCAGATGTGCTTAGATGACGTTTCATATATATGGTACAGTTAGAAAACATGACAGTCTCCAGTGCTCAGTCAAAACAGTTGATAGTGGTTTCAAAAACATTATTTCCATTATTAGTGCTACCCAAGAGGAAATGTATGACTAGAAGTGACAGGAATTATGCTCTTATCAGTAACAGCGAGCGAAAATTCCAGCATTTCCTATCCCTTTTAATGTGTAATACTTCATACATTATATGTACTGTCTGGATGAAATTATTCAAGTCGTATATTCCAAATGTATGCCTTATGAATTCCATTATTATTATGTCCCAGTGATATTTCAAAGAAATTAATGCATGTATCGACTCAAGATATAATAAAAAAAAGAATCATATCTTTCTTTTAAAATTGTTTTTGTTGCATTTATTCAGTTGAATAAGGTTTGAACTGTATCAGTTTGTTACACATACCACATAATGCACAGCACACAACAGCATGTTTCATATTTCGATGTTTTTTGGCAAGTACAGATGTAATACATTTAATACATTCTTTATCATTTTTAACCCGATCACTACGGGGACCGAGATTTCTCGGTCCCCGTTGCGCCTACTCGTATACGGGAACCGAGATTTCTCGGTTCCGAGCAAGGACTATATTAATTGCATAAACATACATGTATGCATATTGTAGGTACAATATAATTTGGCTGAATACAAAGATTGAACCCTTGGCTACATGTATATCAAGTTTCCCCGACTCTAGTTGCGTGATTATTGTTTTATTACAATTTTATCATGGTAATACACAAGTCTAATTTCAGGATATTCGTATACAAACACATACTGTACAAGCCAGAATCATAGTTTTCGCATAGAATTTCACTTCGCTGACCCTATACTATGCATATCGATCGCCTCTATTGTGTGAACTACTTGACCAGCGAACTCACGCTAGGTTGAATAGAAGCGAATACAATGCCATGGTCAACCAGATATCGATCGGTTCTTTTGTGCGCGCCCAGTGGGGTAACTCGACCGGTCCTTAAAATAATCTCGTATATAGCTATTGAAGCAGTATATCTATTGACGTGGTAAAAGGGTTAAAGGGAAAGAACGTTTTAAACATCCATTCATCTTGTTAATAAATATATTGTAGTTCCTAATTGAACTGCGGTAGGCCCAGACAATTTCTCAAAGTTTAATGTTTTCAACTAGTCACTTATAAAGTGAAAAATTAAATATATTTGTACTTCCATCATAATGCTTACATGAGTTCATGTATTTTGACCTTTTAATAAATCAAAGCATCATGGATATCTATGACATTCTTATTTAAAAATAATGATACAACCTTGAATAGCTACATTGCATACCATAATAGTTTATGTTTACAAAACAAACAACAATGGTCACATCATACAGATACAAATATGGAGCGATGAGTGGGACCCTCTAACATTCCAGAAAAAGGGAATATGGCACAAAATTATACATACCTATTTTGTCTCTTCATCGTGACATTAAATTATAAACACATGTGAATAATGTCAGGGAAAGTATGTTCTTTGAGAACTTTCTATGTTAACATGTAATATTTCAAACATGTCTTTATCTACTGCATATATTTCTTCTTGGAAGAGTAAAGGTCCTAAAGAAGGACTCCCTCGTCGCTCCAATGATGCGATCAGTATGTTCTGACCATTGTCAAGATGACGGTCAAAGCAGACTGATCCAATATCAAATACAATGTATGTTGATCCAAAGTCAATGGCCCGTATTCACAAAGGAGGTTTGTACAAACCATGGTTCAAACCGAGGTTTACATCTATGGAATGCCAATTGTAAACTGATGGAGAGAGAATGTGTACCATCAACATTGTTAACAAGTAAGGAATTTACATTCTCTCTCCATCAGTTTACAATTGGCATTCCATAGATGTAAACCTCGGTTTGAACCATGGTTTGTACAAACCTCCTTTGTGAATACGGGTCAAAATGTTGAACAATGAGAGGATCGTTGATAGGCCCACCACTCTCCCAAGAAATAATATCTGACCTTGCAGAAAGAGATACAACTAATTAAAAAGCCAGAAAATGTGTGCATTTCTACCAATCGTTTTTTTCCGGCATTTAGTCACGTGATCTGACATACAATCAATTGTAACTTACAATCGAATTGTATCTTTTTTCTGCAACGGGGCCATGGTGTCTCTATAAAGTGATCCATCAACTTCATTAGATTTCTCCAAATGTGATACGGAGGTTCCAATCATATTAGGAGGTACCAATATCATCAGAGCATTCCATTAAAGGACCTAAAGAATACAACGTACTTTGACACTTATTCCATAGTTGATGACTTGAAACATATGTCTGCCGAAAAAAAATCCATGAAAATAAACACAGTAGTGATTTAAGACTAATTTTCACTTAGCAGCCAGTTTACGCCCCACCCACATTTAGGGTCCGGAATCGGCAGCGTGATTGACATGTGATTGACAATTCATTGGCTTACGTCATGACGCGTCATCTACAGAATTTAGTTCACTAGTCCGTTCTTTAGATGACGTCACATTTTGGCGATTTAAAAGGGGCGTTCCCAGGACAATTAGATATTTACTAATTACCCCAAAATTGATTGATTTCATGAGAAATGATTGCCAAATTATTTTCTTCGGGCAACATTACGTATAGAGAGCCGAATTGTAAAAATTAGGCCATCTAGACGCTGTAGTTCCTTTAATTGGTATGTGCACGTTTCTATTCAATCATGAATTTCTAAATAATTAGGGAGATATCTCTTCTTTCTTAACCAACGATTTTGTTAGTAGAAAATGGTGCATAGGTTCTGGACACCGCTGCTATCTCCGAGGTGAACTTTGATCTCCGAGTAAGATTGCTTCTTTGCTGTCAGACTGGATGCAAACCTGGAAAAACGAAGATAAGGAACCAAATAGAGAAAGAAGATGTAAATGATATGAATTTGGAGTGGAAGAACGTGGAGATAACAATGTTCAATAAAGAAAACGATGATATAGAACCAAATAAGAAAGAAGTATTATTTTGAATTTGGAGTGGAAACACGTGGAGATAACAATGTTCAATAAATATGAAAAGCAAGTGTGACATGCACATTAACACAAGCGATTAAAAAAACAAAAAGTACATGATATGTAGTATCTTTTAAGTTATAGTGGTCTATTAATTGTGTAGTAAACATCTGAAACCTTTCAAATTAACAATTAAACCACCATCCCTTCAATTTTATTTTTCCAAATGCCATTTTTTTTTTTGTCAGTTTCGTTCAACTATTTTCAGGGGGAAGTGCTGCATCTACTTGTCACTCTTCTGCGACTGTTGTACGCACGGACCTCCATTTAACATCCTATCCAAGGGACAGCATAGTTTTTAAAGTCGATTACTTACTGCCTGACAGAGAGTAGCTTTGTTGATCAGACAATTTACTTTTTATTTGGTGGGGGGGGGGGGGGGGGAGGGGGATTCTGATAGTTCTATCAGGTGCATGACTTGTGACTACATGTATCTCATAAATGGTCCAACATTTAACATCCTTTCCAAGGGGCGGAGTAGTTTAACTGTATAAATATATATACTTACTGCCTGACAGAGAGCGGCTTTGTTGATGAGACTGGCGTCGGCAGCGCACGGCTTGTTCGGTATCGATATCTGGTATACCTTCCCTTCGCTCCAGCATCCCCACCAGCCATATTCATTTCACTGCTCCCTCTCCTTGGTGCTGAAGCATGAGCAGTTGTGGTAGCAGCGGACAAGTCCTTGCTGAAAGAAGACTGCGGGGATTCTAATGAAATGTACTTCTTTCTCTGGAAGGCTTGATTAGAGGTTTGGTCTGCATATGGAGACGTATCTTGCTGCGTGGTCCCACCGGGCGATGTGGATGAGTTGAAACGGGCCTTAACCGTGGAGGCGCTGATGAATTTTCGCTGGGTTCCACCATTGTCGCCACCACCAGGCAATCCCGCTTCCATAGTTGGCACGGCCGAGTGGATAGCCCTGGTCAAGCCGGACGCAGAGGTATGCGTTGCGGAGTTAAGTCGCTGGCCACGTAAACCAAGCCTGTGACCTACTGATGTTACGCTGGCTGGAATCGGATCGGCGAAGACGCCAGATATGAAGCTCGCATCGTCTCCAGGAGATGCCCGGGACGATTTGTTGTACATGGCAGGTCGGGCCATGGCTGAATGGGCTTTACTAGCATTGACATTGTCGTTCTTTCTCTGCAGAAGCAAACAAGAACAAGATACACAAATCAAGAAATAGATGCAACCAACTTTTTTTTAATGAAGGTTTTATTTGACTTTGAATATTGTATGCAACCGTTATTATTATCTGCTGACCAGGATGGCAATGATCTGATTAGACTCTCTGGGGGTCATTGGGTCAAAGGTCAAAGCCAATAGGGCTCACTAAGTATGCAAAAACAGCTTATAATCACAATATCTCAAAAATCAGTTGACCAGTTTAACCATCCAACTTGGTATCTGAATGTGTCATTGGGGAGCCAAGATAGCTTTCAGAGTTGGGGGGTCATGAGGTCAAAGGTCACAGTGCATATGCATAAATTGGCTTTTGATCACCATATCTCAAGAACTGGTTGACAATTTACCATCAAACTTGGTACCTGTATTTATCTTGGGGAGCCAATGAATTGGCTAGTTTTGGGGGTCATGAGGTCAAAGGTCTAACATTACCTGTCTTCCCGCCAAACGGAGGTAATGCGGCAGCCTGCAGGAGGTGGGAGTAGAAGTCACGGAACGCCGACCCCTCTGATGACGTCATGGCGCTGTCCGATCGGTAGCCGGTGCCGCCATCATAGGAGGGTCCAGTGGAAAGATTTGGTACATAGAAGTCCTGTCGTGAAAATGTTGTTGTTAAACATTAATTAATCTATGAATAGCTAGTATATTACATTGGTTTATCTTGTTCCTTCATAGTATTAGTAAACAATTTTTTTTTTTTTTTTTTATTTTTTATTTTGCCCCCCCCCCCCCAAAAAAAAAAAAAAAAAAACGAACAAAAAACAAATTATTTGATATTTCTGTTGTTTGTGATGTCTTAGGAAGGCCCAAGGCAAAGGGAGGGTTTGAGTACATACAAATCCTACTCTATAACAATTATGAGAAATTTGTTACTTCTCGTTTGTTTTTAAATAAGAAAACATACACATAATATTCTTATTTGTAAAAAAAAATAATAATAATAAATTGAAGACAAAAATAATAATTTAGATGATGCCAGTCATTGTACTGCCCGCACATCTGTGGCGCAGGATCAAAAGGACGTACATGTAAATTACTGAACACCGGTAATACATCATCTTTAACAACTAAGTTTATTTAGGAATTTGTGACACAATAATACAGAATAGGGCACTTTACACGTCATTTACTTTACTTTGTAAAAGGAAATGCGAGAAATAAATAATAGTTGTTTCGTTTTGAATTAAATAAAAAATATCAATGTACATAAATTATATTGAAAACAGTATAGTTTCCATAGAGTATATAATGTTGATGGATGCATTAGTAAAAAAAGCAACACAAAATATCCTAGTTAGTTAAAAATTAATTAGTCACACTTCCAAACAATGCATTTGTTGATTTAATCAAAACTATACGTTTTGAAGTTGAATGGTTTATTGTTACTGAAAGTCACTGCACTGCACACAATAGTAATGATAATAACATGAATAGTATTGTGTTATGTGTTTGTCTATTTGTTAATGTGTTTGGTTAGTTTTTTCATACATTTGTTAGTTTGCAGTTGCCATTGCTCAGGCAAAAAGGAAAACTACTTGCACTCGACACAACTTTAATAACTAGAATAAGCAATGTTTCAAACGAGGGTTAGCATTCCATTTAATTTGTTCAAGCTCACAGAGAAAAACACACGCACGTGAGACACACACACACACACACACATACACACCTACACAACAATCCGAGGACCACCTTTCACGTGCATATTCTATTAGTAGTCCGCGGTCCAATTATGAACCTGTGGTACACCTTCCTTCATCACCATCACTTATCGTCCATCACCATCATCATCCTCATTTATCATGACCATCCATCACCAATATCAGTGCCGTCCATGATCACGCTCCATGCATGGCCATTTACCGCCACAGATGGCGTTATTCCACCAAGGGCACCGGAAAATTCCAAACTATGAATGCGTGTTTCTCATAGGCGTGCCATCAAAACACACAAAAAAGAAAACACACATTATTTCCGGCACTTTAGTATTAATAGCTAATAATGAATAGCGCCATCTATAGATCACTTTGCACGCAAAATAAGCGGTAAAAAATGTGGGGACCGGGAATTCGGTCCCGACTTTTTAAAATGTCCCGAGTTTAATGGAGTGTTTTCATGCAGTAGTCCCGACTCTGTGGTGTAGGTCTGTACACAAACATTTACATTTACCCACATACACATACCAACAAAACACATATCATGGTAAGGTGTGTCTAATGTCCAAACTTGGCTTTTTGAAGCTATACTGAAAATAAAGGGATGAAGTTATCTGTTATCCCGCTCCCAAGACTACTATAACATTCTGTATTTAAAAATCGCACACAGGTATACGGTAAATGGGTAATGTTAAAGGGCGACTATTGGGGAGAGGCGATGATGTTAAAGGGCATCTAATAGCTAAACTCGGCTAATGGAGAAAAAAAAGGTCACAAGCAATGTTACAAGGCGATTTTGTCCAAACTCGGCTAATGTAAGCTAGAGCTACTGAAAAATGTAGTTGCTTTAAGAGGGCAGAAAATGAATGGATGACATAAATGTTAAAGGTTGTTCATGTCCAAACTCGGCTAAATAAATGGAAACTCTGCAAATGGATGCTAACCACTGAATATTGTGGTAGAAAAGAAATATAAGAAGCTATCTACTAGCCCGAGCTGCGAAGCCTATTCTAACCTACAAAAAACGCACCTATAAGTACGGTACAATGTTAGAGGGCGACTAATGAGGATATGCGATGATGTTAAAGGGCATCAAATGGCAAAACGCACCTATATAGATCGAATCGGCTAATGGAAGCTAGCTAATAAATGAAGCAATGTTAAAGGTCTGTTATGATATCCAAACTCGGCTATTAAATGGAAACTCGGCTAATGGAAGCTATAGCTACAGAAAAGTGTAGTTGATTTAAGAGGGCAGAAACGAAATGGATGAAACACGTCCAAATTACAGCTAGTAAATGGTCACTCAGCTAATAGAAGCTACTAGCTACTGAATGATGTAATTGCATTAAAATGTGAGGACATTCCATACCCGTCGTCTTGGTCCGATACGGATAGTTCTTCTTGTATCGCCCTCAGGAGCGTATTTTTATTTAAATGTTCCACAAATCTGCAATTTTCATCGGGAAGTCGGAGATTTATGACATCAATATTTTGAATAATTATATGAAACTAGACCAAATTACATTCTTTTTTCAAACTGATCACCTGTCTAGATCAACAAAGGTTCGGCCAGGAGGCCGAAAATCCGCTCATTTACTTGATCCAATTAACGTCACATATAACAAATAAAGTAACACTAAGTAAACAAAAGAGTACATTTCGTTCAAGGAAAATATGATCAAACGATAAGAAGAGAACGGAAATTATACAGACCCTCCACCATTTGGACCACACATACTTTGGTACCGTTGTGTGATATCAAATAGATGCCCAACACTTTTCAAAGGGTTGTGTCGTTCATAAACAATACTATTAATTATCACCACTTACGGAACCAACATGGCCTCATGGTTCCGTATGCGCCAAACGTCTGGGAGTGTGCATAGTCTATTCACGCGTACGTTAGGAAACAACAGAATCACGGACGATGCGTTCGTCCTAGACAAAAGGTAGTCTTCCTCTGTAGACCCATGAACACATTTTTTAGTATGGTGATGCGTTTTCCAATTATATAACTTTTCTGCAAACATATTTTTCTGAATTTGTGTGTGGAATGGACTACTGAAACTGTTACCTTTCATTTATAGGAATATTATTTTTGTGTGGTGGTACCCTTTAAATATACTGTACATAACTCCTTCTATATACTTTTCTCTTCATTTTTATCAGTCTAGGGAAGAATACCAAACTTTTTTAGAGGTAGATACATTTTACTGCAAACCGGTTCAAATCCACAAAACATGCAAAGTAGTAAATCAAGACAAAACATTAAATTGATTTAGAAATCGAAATTAAAAATTTGGAGGTGGGAAAAGGGGTGACAACTTCCAAACTTTGATACAGATGAAGATAATGATCACACACACACGTGTTCAATCAGTGACGTCATCTTAGGAGCCAAAATTAGCCAATTACCGGAAGAGAATTCAAAAAGTGTTTTTTTTTGTGACATGTCATTACGTGTGAGTGTGTCTAGAGGCGGATGAATATTACCCGTCGATCAGTGCGAACCGCCTGTGTCCGTGAGTGCATGTAACTAGATAATGAAGTTCTAAAGATTAGATCATTATAATGTTCATTTGCCATTTCTTTTTCAGTTGACCTTGTTTCCTTTTACACGGAATTTACAAAACAATAAAAATACAGATATTATTTATTGTCGTCAGACCATAACCCTTCGGCAAATGTCGACTATAATGATTTGCACAAAAAGTTATTTTCTTTTTAATGAGGGAACACAATATAGATTATTTCAAGACAGCGTTTCAACCTCTTAGTTGATCAAACAAAATATGGTTTGAAAATTACAAATTAAATGAATAGCATTTGAAAATGGATTAATTTTATCACACTTTGTTGACATTAAGGCACTGTGACTTTATTGCAAAATTTAATGGATTTTGAAGATAGCGTTGCATGCAGTCAAACCTCTATAAAGTCCACCCAATGGCCATACAGAAAGGGCTGACGGTATAGGGCCACTAAAGGGCTTTATTATATAGACACTAAAGCAGGTCTGAATATACATGTATATGTGTTTTGCTTTCGATTAAGGTATTGTTACACTGCGTGTACACAGTTAATTTTAGATTGGACCAATCCATATTTCAGTGCATGGAGTCGAACCATGCTCATACGTATTATGTAATACGTGTACAGTAATCGAACCACTCTTGGCTGCCAATAGAAACCAAATAATCGATTTGACTTGTAGAAAGGCGTTTCATTTCGAAAGCACAAACAGAAATCGATACATCTTTGGCGGCTGATACCAGTCGTACTGTTTAAAAGTCGGGGTCATTCAAATTATACAGGGATTCCAGTCCTACTGTTTAAATTCGGGGTAATTCAAAATAAACAGGGAATAATTAATGGCAACGTATAAAGATTTGACCTTTGCCTTTTAATCAAGCTACAATGTACATACATTTAGGCATGATAGGCAAGATGGGAGAGAAATTTGCTGTGTGAACATACTATAATTTATATACGACTTTTTTTGGGTGCATTATGTCATGTGTAAGTCATATAATGCAACACAACTGCTGTTAATGATTTATACAAATGTTACATGAATATAAACAAATCATAAGTAAAGTTAAATTGTTGATAACATTATGTGTACAGTGTGCATAATATATACAATATGGTTGTGCTAGTACACGTAGATTGGTACTATTTTTATTAAATCGTTGTTATTATTTTAGGATCTCTGCTCGAATATAAAGTCACAATGCATTTAGTTAACATATGTTTGGATATGACATGGGCCCCGTTGCAGAAAGAGATGCAATCGATTGTAAGTTACAATTAATTGTAAGTAAGATCACGTGTTCTAAATGCGCAAATCTGATTGGTTGAAACGCGCAAATTTTCTTACTTAGAATTAATTGTAACTTACAATCTCTTTCTGCAACGGGGCCCTGATCTTATATAGTTTTATCGGCCATAATGAGTTATAACTTTGGGGTTAGCTCGTTTAGCACAATTTGACATTTTATATTGTAAATGATTGGAAAGAAAGGGTTAAAAGACTGCTTACCCAAAGGCGGCGGGAAGGGGATTGTCAGAAGTGGCCGAAGGAGACTGAGTTGAACCGTTGCTAGGTTTCCAGAATGGATGCTGTCCAACTGGCGGTCCGGCTGGGCGAATCGCGTTGTAAGGGTCATCTCCAGCGTTACTAGTCAACGCCGTCGATGATGAGGCGGAGGAGTGATGGTGCAGCGACGGTCTGAACCCGTTGTTCGTAGCGGGAGCGGTGGTCGTCGGTCGCAGCCCCGCGGGGTTCCAGCTCTGCGTCTTGACGACGTGGTGACCGGTTGCTGCCGCGTCTTTATCGACTACCGAGAGACTCGACGGGATGCTCGTCGGTGGCAGGTGCTCGCTGATAGCCGCAGCGGTACCGCCGTTTCGGTGGGCGATTTCCTTTGCAGTGTTCTGCGGTATGTGCGACCACGGCGCGAAGGTCTGTCGCTTCCTCATCGCGGCCTCCGTCAGGGTGCAGTACCGCGGTAACGCCGTGGTCGTTGTCTGGTCAACGTTTGCGGAAGACGGTGATGATGGTGTCTGTATGGCTGAGGTAGTCCTAGATGCGGCGCCGCTCGCAGAAGCGGCAGCACCAGGATCTAACCTGCTCGGGGTTTCCGACTTCGTTTCCGAGTCGCGACGCAACCGCGATGGCGACCTTTGGTTAACATCAGATCTATCCGTGAGTTGGACCTGGGCCTGTTGATGATGATGTTGAGAGGCTACGGCGGCAAGTCGCGATTCCGCATGTTTCGCAGGTTCGGGTTTGACAAACCCAGCTTCGGCTGAGGCGTCTCCTGCGTAGTAGATGCTCCTCTTGCGTCCGTACGAGGCGTCCTGAGTTGCCAGTTTTTCTAGAGGACCTCCGCAGGTGTGGAACCGCCTGTACTGCTCCATGTACTTCTTGGGGTTGTGATAGTGGCGGAATTCGAACTCCATGGTCATTGTCTTCATCCGACTGGTCGCTCTGGACGATGTAGTCGCCACCGACAGACGTCTCACCTGGGCATCGAGTTCGGTTCGCGAATAGATCTTTGAACCCGCACCACTGGTCCTCTGACCGGCTGTCGTTTTGCCGTTGCTGTTGACGGCGACGCGGCGGTATTGCACCTTGGGATCCGGCACCCAGCCGCAAAGGTCGTCCAGGTACTTGGCCAGATGCTGCGAGATCGTCTTGGCGTCCCAAGATACGAAGTCTGGCTCCCCCGCCGCGCTGCCGCTGCCGCCGAGTCCCGGACCCACTCCGACGTCGTTTCCTTCGTCGTACTCATGGAGCGTTCTCGTGATCGTGCGGTCGCGAACGAACGACGGACACTCCATAATCAGATATTCTTCGTCTTCGCCGCTCGACTGCTCCTGCGTCGTCCCATTCGCATGACTAGGCGACGAGGGAGCCGGTGTATGGCTACACGTTCTTGAGGACGTCATGTTGAGCGTCATTCTTGGATCACGTGGGTCTCAGAATTGTGACTGAATTGTCTCCTGTTAAGCAAAAAACAAGGAGAAAACCTACCCTTAAAAAACATGTAAAGTGTGTTATTTTGAGCTGACCATGCTGACAGCACATAATTTTATCATATTTCGTTTCTTTGACGATATAGCAATTTTGTATTTATTTCATATGGTCAGATCAAGCTAGGGTATGTAATTTATACGTCTGTTCTCATGATCTCTTTCCTAAACGAGTGTATAAGAATGCATTATCTTACATGGAAAAGGCATATTAGCCCCTGGGCCCCGTTGCAGAAAAAGTTGCAATCAATTGTAAAGTTGCAGTTAATTGACTAAATGAGCAAATCTGATTGGTTCAAAATGTGCATAATATTTCTCACTTGGAATTAATTGTAAATTTACAATCGATCGTAACTCGTGCTGCAACGGGGCTCAGATGATATAACATTCGTGTTATGTTTATAAAAGCTTAAAGAGATAATTACAATCGTTTATTTAGCGGGCCTATAATCGTGGTAATCCGATTGTCTGGCCCAAAAGTGAGATAATTTTTAAACAATTTGGGTCGAATAAAGCCGTGTTATCTTTGCCACGCAATGTGGACTTCATACATTGAATGTTTTCTAAGACATATTCTATAGTTCAAAATGTTAATTTGTTTATCATAGCTATTACATTGCATGTTTTACAAGACGTAACTCGCTCAAAATGTTACATTTTTATCATAGCTATTACTTTGAATGTTTTATAAGACATGGCTAGTTCAAAATGTTACATGTATGATGTTTATTATATAGCTATTTTAATTTTGAATAATGGCCTCGTCAGCATCATTACGCAGGCTTTACTGTGAATGATGACCGATGTAACAACTATTAAATGTACAAAGTATAGCCAAGAAGACGGCTGTGTACCCAATTTGAACTCAGAGATGTGCAAAAGGGGAGTGGTAGGCCAAGATAAACAATATGACCGAAACTGTAAATGCACTGTGAAGTACAATCATTATTGAAAAGAAAAGTTGTAAACGATGGTGCCAACATTTTATGTTATCATGATGACAATGATATTGACTCTTGTCTCTTTATCAACATGTAGATTACATACATTGTACCTCACTATTGAGTTATGATAATGTCCCTTAGTTATTATTTGTTTCCATATAGGCAGTATATATGTGTATTATTTACACAAAACGAAGAGGTGCACATTCTGACAAAGCACCGTAAATGATTTGTAAACAAAATATACCGATGTCGCATGTTGTCCGATATAATACAGGATATGAAATGAAAGCTTTATACTTACATTATTGTATCTGGACTTGTAAAGCATATATCTTCTCAGATTTGGTTCCGATTTATCTCATTTTGGAAATGGAGCTTTATATACTCCGAATACTCTTACCACAGTAATGTCGTATTATATCCATAAAACATCAACATATCGCGTCCAGTATGGGCTCCTTAATTATATGTTACGTCCTATACTTTACAGTTGCGTTCAACCGCGAGGAGATACCAACATATATGTATGAGAAATATGAATTCATTTCATACTTGCGCGTGTGAAAATCAGTCCAATATCATCACTATAAACATACTCAAACTGCAGTCAGACACTCGTGCAGGGCACAGGATCGGATCAGCCTAAAGTTTGTGCCATAACAGGTAGAGGTTAGAAGGGTCAAATCGTGTACCCCCCTTAAATCTGTTTGGATCTTTGGAGTCACGTTCGCACCCTGAACTTCCGTCGACAATATGGTTAACAAGTCGAGATGTCATGCAGTGACATGAAAGATACTCAAATTGATATCTATTATCATAACATTATTATTCGCGAATGAAGTAGACAGTACAGTAGCAAGAGTTACATCAATCTATATCGACCGCAAGCGCTGATTTTTGTTTGTTTTTTTCGGATCACATTCACATCTTCACATCTGTATACAAATTATCTCGGTCGCATAATATAAAAAAACATTCCCGCGAGTCCAGCGTAGTTTCTGAATAAAATAAATTACAGTTCCAGTTAGCGAATAAAGCCTTAGATCGGTCAAAGAATTTTACACACGTATCAAATCAACGCGACACAATCTCACAAAATATAGTTCACGTCTATACTTGGTAAAGATGGTAGCATCTAAAAGTTGATATATCAATATTGTGAGTGTGTGCGTGCGTGAGTGTCTGTGAGTCTGAGTGTGTGAGTAGATGATGTGACGGTTAACCCAAACAAACCGTCCCCCAATTATAATATGTCTCACTATATTGTATTCCCATATACCTCCCCATCGCTCTCAGACAACTGAATGGGCTCAATAGGTTCGGATTATTATTGAACGCGTTGCTTTTTTTTCTCTTTTATTCATAAAACAAGTCTTTTATCTTTGCTTGGTCGTCTATCTGTGCACCTCCATGGTTCTATAATAAAGTGAAGGACCCATGCCAAGGGGTGTAGCCAGTGTTAATCCATGAGGGTTTGGGTTGGGGCGTACATAAGGGGGAGGGGGGGGGGGGGGGGGTAAAGAAAAGTAATGATAACCTAGAGCCCCCCTAGAGCCAACATACGCAAAAAGTAACGCACGCATCATTGTTGATTTGTTGTTATGTGTTATGTATTTGTTTCGTTTTGTTTTGCTTTTTTTTTTGGGGGGGGGGGCATGATGAGGATTGGGGGAAGTGAGGGGGCACGGACTTCCACGGGAAGGGGGGCGGGGGCAGTGCCCCCTTAGTCACCCCAGCTACGCCGTTCCCTGTGCCATCCCTTCCCGTTTGATCACCCGTAGCAACTTGCCTACTACTGCCCCGTATTCTCTATAGACTAAAGGCAGCTGCGGTGAAATGATTCGTGAATACATTACAGATCAAAATGATGATCCCCTGAATCCCATTATAATCCGGGCGCGCCTTTTGTTTGACGCGAATAAATCAATACGAAGTATACCGCCGTGCGTCTATACTGTACTATCATTCGTTCACACAATCGTGCGTTCACACAACACGCGTCTAATCCCGAGTCTTGGATACGAGTTTACAACGAAAACATCTTTCTCTTTTTGGCCAAACAGTTGTTCCGCTGAGACCATATACGTATGTATGGCTTGAACTTCACTGACCGCCTTGACTTAGCCTGTATTTTTTTTGTATCAAAGGAAACCCTATATTACGTATTTTGGAGATGGTTGTTTTATATACATGTAACTACATCATAGAGATGTCTCTATGAACTACATCGAGTTGTGATATATCCCTGCGTCCACACAGCTGAACCAAAGTCCCGGGTCCGATGGGCGCTGACAAAGGCCGTTTCTTTGAAGTATAGGCCTACCATCGGAGTAAAGCAGTTTTCATTAAAAGAAGATGTACACGAAAATTATCAAAGAAAGCCACGCTCGTCGGGAATCAAACCCGAGACCTCCGGATCGCTAGATCGGTGCTCTAAACCATTGAGCCACACACAAGGCCCTAAAAGATGTATAACACGTTTTAACGTGCACCTTTATATTAGTTTTGCTCGTTTGGAATCGGTCTACAATCGGATTATAATAAGAGGATTATCATCTAAAGAAGATAATATACAAATCGTTCACTTCCTTTAAGGCTTTATCATAAGCATTGTAACACGTTTTAAGGTTTCTATTTTGTATACCAGAATCGGCTTAGTGAAGATTCATACAAAAGAATAATTTGTATCCATTAAGAAAGTACATGTATTTCAAAAATAGGGAAACTGACCAGAAGTATATTATAAATGAAAACAAAAATGAGCAAGAAAATGTGGCTTCCCGGTATTCGAACCCGATACCTCTGGATTGCTGGACCGGTGCTCAGAAAGCTCCTGCGACGGTTTGTTTATCACTGAAACCACCCCTTTGTTTAGAATACTCGTGTAGAAACGAAATCAAATTTAATAGGGATTAAGTGCGATCTTTTGAACCCTATTTTGATACTGGTATATAATCGACAAAATTAATATAGGTTTTCCCGGTCAAATTCGTCAAGACAGCAGCCAAACTGACGATTCGATCATTCAAATTAGAGCGATTTTTCTTCAAGTGCTGTTAGCATGTTACAATGTAATTTTTTGTTTACAATTGCTCGCCTATTGACGAATTGAATGTCTAAATGCCCATGAACAAAATTTCCCCTATTTATTGGATGCTCTTTAAGCGATTTTTAAAATTGGATGCTCCTTTTTCATTTTATTTTGGCCTGAATTTCCGATCGTGTTTCACTTTAATGACCATTTTAGTTAATCAAATGATGATCCCAATTTCGTGCTCATTTGAATGATCGATAGTCAGTTTGGCTTGCTGTTTTGACGAATTTGACCGGGAAAACCTATAATGACCGACAATCAAACATCTCTGTGTAAAGACAGCTTGTGTAAGGGGGTCTTTTGTCTTGCTTCCTTGAGCGGTCGCTATAGACAGGGTTTGGCTGTATTGTATATGTTTAAAATGACCTCCACTTGTTTACAAACTCGATATATGCAAAGGTGTTTGCTTGGGGTGGTATCCATAGAGGTGAACAATAAGGCATTTGATAGTTCGTTCGAATTATAACAAGGAAATAGAATATACATTTCGTTCGGGTGGTACTTGTACGTAAACTACGTAAACAATTTTGTTTTGTTCATAGCAATTTATACATAGGCCTAGGACTAAAGAGAGAAGAAATCATTATATTTGTTGGAAATACGGATTAGGGGGTCTAGGAATCCACTGGACCGGTTATGGTGAAAATTAGTAGTATTGTCCATAAGCGCTCCACCGTGAAATGAAATCACATTTGCATCTGTGTGCCTGTAATTGTTTTTGTTGCTTTGCATATAGTATTGGCGTTCATTCGATTGTAATTTTTACGCCAACGAATTCAAAAGCCTATAATATTCATCATTTTCATATGAAATTGAATTATATCAATTTATTTATACATGTACAGACAAACCTGTGTGTAGTGTGACCACTAAGGGGAAACGTGAACAGAAGATACTTCCAATTCCCTGATAATTATAACCGTATACATTGTTCTATCTGCAGCTAGGTGATCACTTTTGGTGGCCACTATTTAATAGGCAGATTGTTTTTTTTCTGAAATAGACAGGTGGCCTCTAAAGACAGGTTGGACTATGTAGTAATGTATGGTTTATTTTCTTGAGCTCCTGCCGATCATTCACTGTCCTTCACTCTTAAAGTCCGGCGCAGACAGAGCCGACTCGACCGATGCGACCCGATCCGACTAAAAACCACAGTCGGTCCGATTCAGTCCCGCCTGATTCAACAAGTTGAATCGGCCCCGATTGGCGTCCGACTGATAAAATCGGAGTCAGCGAGGCAATGTACACAGAGCCGATCCAACTGAAAACCATTCGGATACACAGTCGAGTCGGCTCTGTCTGCGCCGGGCTTTATCCGACCTAACCGTGCATCATCAGGGTCCCGTTGCAATGGATTGAAAAGTTGCAATTTAAAAAAACATATGTATACTTTTCATATAGTAAATAGTAATTTATGCTCTTTTTGTCATAAAATGCAGGAAACGTCATGAACACTTGTTCCTTTCTTGTGAAAAAGTAAGAATGATTTGGGTAGATTGTGGTAATCAGTTTGATTTAAAAGAATTTAAAAATATAGATTGGAAAGGGGTTCATGTGGGAATGAAGGTTAGTAATGTAGGTGAAGACCAATTATTAAATCACGTTATATTGTTGATAACAAGTATGATATTTGTTAATAGTATAGAACGAAGGATTATCCTCCAACTATTACAGATATTAAAGATACATTAATGGAAAATAAAGAGGGAGAAAGAAAGAAGCTGAACAGAGAAGGACACTGCGAATCCACTATACAGCTATAGAAAAATGGGACACCCTTTCTGCTTAGATAGACACCAAGTTCTGGGATCTTTTCTTCTTCTTTTTTTTTCTCTCTCTACCGCCTCCATTTTGTTTTCTGTTTTTTCGTTTTTTTCTTTGTTATCTTCTTTTATTTTTCCACTTTCTTGTACTAAAGGTTTTCTCTCAAACACCATAATGATCATTATTTAGTTTATGTTGATAGTAGGTAACTATATAGATAAATAGATATAATGGTTGTATACATTTGTTTGTTCTTTCTTTTTTTAAAGAATTGTGTATGAATACATTGATTATGATTTTGATTGGTTTATACCTGTACTTTAAAATGTGTTCTCTGTATAAACATAATTATAACTTGAGAGAAAAGGAAACATTAATAAGAAAACCAGTTGTTGCATTTAAATGATACTCTCTCAAATGAAATATATTGGGTTTTTTATTACTATGAAATTAAAGAGATGATTTTTGAAAATATGTTAAAACAAAACTTACAGAAGTTATGAATTGTATATATCATAATTAAGATTATCACTTTAAGTATTATTTAATTGCAATTGTATGTGGATTGTTTACATCAATTATGATTTTCCATGAGACTATGTTGAACAAATTTGATTTGTATTGCAAATGATTTACATTGTAAATTTGTTTGTTTGAGAGAAAAATAAAATATTATTGCAAAACAAAAAAAAATTAACTGCAAGTCAGTCAGATCATGTGACTAAATGCGCACATCTGATTGGTTCAAATCATGTGCATATGTTATGACTTGTATATTATGTTAATTGCAAATTTACAATCGATTGCAACTCTATATGCAACGGAACCTTGGTCGGGCAAGGTAAATCACGTCTTACAGGGTTCTCAGCTCGGTACACTTGAATATTGGTACTTCCCGAAATGCCTCTTTACACTAAATTGGTTGGTTTTAATTTCATTTGAAAGTTCATTGAATAAAACGTGTAAAATGAGAATCAGTCCCTTTCCAATGCTCTCATAGTTGTACAATTTGATTTCAAAATATTTTATTTATTTTTCGTCTCGCCAGACGATATTTTGACTTTAACAAAAATACATAAATCGCTTATACACTTATTTCAAAACATTTCAAAAGAGGGTTTTAAATAGTTGTGGATGATATCTCTATTTAATCATTATTTTAACAAAACATCACATGCACAACTTGAAACCAATGAGTTGTTAGAGAGCGCCCTCTTGAGGTTGTAACGGCTCTTAAATTATTTTTTTTTTTTATGATAACCGGGTTTTTACTTACTGTAGTTGTTTATAATAAGCCCTTTCGCTATCTCAGCGCGCGGTGCATTGTGGGATAGATTCTCGCTCGGCTGGAGATAAACAAAGAGCGTTCCCATAGCTACGCAGTGAATAGCACACACGCCGAGTGCACAGAGTGAGTGGCGTTATCGCGAACATTTTACTCTTTTAAGTTTTAACTCACAAAATAGTGGATATTGGACCATTTTTTATAACTTAAAATGGCTGGGAATGATGTTCAGTTTAGTCTTGAACAAATTCAGCAGTTAAATGTGAAGCAATTGCAGGCATTTCTCCGCGAAAGAGGACTGAAAACCGTGGGTAGAAAGGCTGAACTACAGGCTCTCGCATTCAGCGCTGTACAGCTTGGATACAAAGTGAAACAGACCGAAGTGGAAGAAGACAGATTGAGATCGGATCAATACGCAGAACTTTTGAACATTGAAGGGAAAAGAATTCCAGACCCCCTTGTCGAGATTAATAACTGGATTTCAGAAAAAGAAGGTGTGAGATTTTGGCCCCCCGTGAGCTATTTCGAGATTGCTGAATGGCTGCTGAACGATGCTCCATGTACCAGCGTACCGAGCTTAAGTAAGCGAAGAAAGGATAACGAGCAGAGACCAACATCACTGAGAGATAGACTGTTGTCTGATTACAAAGAAGGCAAAGCCTACTCGTACTTTAAAAGCAAGTCCAATGATTCTTGATATCTGAATGAGTGAAAAATACGAAGCAGGAGTAAAGCTGCTATACACACAAAGATGCAATGCGTGTGCACGCAAAATTCATACACACCACATTCACTCAATACGCTCTTCTCACGGTCGCTCACGAGTTGTTTATCTCCAGAAACTCGTTGATAAGAAAATCTCGCGCATGCGCAGTCGAGACTGCGAAAAAAAAGGCTTATTGAGAGTATGTAGTAGATGTGTATGTAATATGATATCTGTGTGTGTGCACTGTATTGGATGAATACTGTGTTGTTGAATGGTGGTGTGCACTGACTGCAGCATAGCGAAGGGGGGGGGGGGGGGGGCACAGGGGGAGGGGGGCCTGTGTCCCCCAATAATTTGACCAAAAAACAATAAAACCATAAGATCAAAAAAGTTCATAAGTTGTGCCCACCCCATCAATTCGAACATGCTATATGCCACTGCTTGAACCTATTCAGTATTTGTATGTGTGTGCTATGTGCGCAGATTGTATCATAATGTAAGTGTTTGTGTGTTCATTCTGAGTATCTAAATTTGAAATGGGTGGGGGTATTTAATGCATCTGACCCTGAATATGGTGCTGTTGAATGGTGATGTGCAGTTAGTTGTGCACTGTACAAGTCTATACTGTACACATCTGTATGTGTATATATGAACTTGGAACTGGGGGCATTCAATGCATCTGACTTAGAGATGAACTTGAAGACATTTCCAGGTGTAGATTAAATACTGGGTAAATCGTTATTTCACACTTAACCCAGGAGTGAATGGGAGGGCATGAATGTTTGATCAAAGGGCCAGTTGAACAGGGGGGGGGGGGAGGTACATATGGGGAAAATGTTTTTTGTTGTTGTGTAGAATGGTCAATCGTTATTATGCACTTGACACGGGTGATCCAGCAGAGCTGGAGGAGGGGGGTGGGGGGGGGGGGGGGTTTGTTCGCACAAAGAGGGTTGAATGGTGCACAATGTTAAGGAGGTTGAAGGAGCGAGTGGGGTGGGGCACATGTGTTATGGGAAAATAAGGGTAATAAGTTTTGGTTTACCATTGATGTACAAGTATATACTGTACACATCTGTATGTGTACACAGGATTCCAAGTATAAAACACGATTGCTTACATTAGATTATATTATATCACTTGACAAAGTGTTGCAGCGGCGCACGAAATGTCGTGATCTTTTAGATTCCTTGTTGACCATACATTGCGAGACAAACGAATATCACTAGCGATATTATTTTCGAAGTCTTGTTTTGTTTAGAATGGTCAATCATTACTTTACACTTAACCCGGAGGTGAAGCAGCAGAGTTGGGAGGGGGCGGGGGGGGGGGGGGGTGGGGGGGGGGGGTTGTTCGCACAAAGGAGGGCACATTTACCTACAGTAGTAGTAGATTCATGGTAAGACCATCGGCCTGGGACTTCCACTTCCCTGATAAGACTATAAAAGGTACAGGGCAAAGAAATGTAGTTCAATGGTGAATTGCTCAACGGAAACGAGTGAGCAAGGAACGCAGAACTTGCTAAAAATCTTATCAACTTTGTATTGGGGGTTTGGTGGGTGTTGCCGTTGGGACTTCGAAAAAAGAAAAGAGGGTCACATATAATATCAACGATATAGGAACCGGTTATGATGGATATCGCTTGTGGGGATCGAGGGCAAATTTATAGGCGTATTTCAACGAAAATAGAGGTCACATATCAGGGGTTTGTAAGAGGGGATATGATTATGATTATAGGCAGGATAGAACTAGACAAGAGAGGGGTTGCATGGGGCGAGTAGAAGGGGGCAATATTGTTTCCATATTATTTTGATAAAAGTCCTGAGCACCTTAGTATGTCAAAATAAATACAATCATCTGGATGGACTCGCATTGTGTGCGTGTATATTTTGTTTCTATTTAACTATTCGGATTTTAATTATCCACTGGAAAGTTATGACTGTGTACAAAGTAAGTGTATAATGAGTTAGTATCATATCAATCGCAGTTTCGTTCATTAATCGGCCATATAACATCCATTTAACGTGAAATTTTCAAACATTACTAAGTATAGACATATCAGATCTGAGAAATTATTCATCACTATTCATCACAGAGTTACGAGATCCCTTCAAGCCATGATCAGTCGCAGGCTAGCTATATATGGGGGACATAAAAGAATTTGTCCCCGGTCCTCATTATACCCTTCCAATCAGTGAACCCATTCTACGCCACTAACTATGCCTCTATCCTGCTATGAGAAGAAAGAAGTGGGTCGACTGAAGGTTACTCATCATCGGTCTATGTAGGACCATAGTAGGTTATAGTATAGACTAAGATTGGCAAGGCCAAGGGGGAAGTCGTCGTGGCAGTGGCGTAGCTACGGGGGGGAAGAGGGGGGGGGGGCGGTAGGGGGCAAGTATCCCTCCCCCAATAATTGACAAAACCACTTTTTGAAAAAAAAGGAAGAAATACATAATGTGAGCCCCCACAATTATTCTCATACCCCCCCCCCCCCCCCCCCCACCCACCCCAAATCGACCGGGACACACACACCACGCAACCACGCAACTGTGTCGGGGTGTTAAGACTGGGAATGTAATTTGATATTACGGACTTTTCGATTTGTACGTTCACTAGTGGACTGGTACAGTGACGTCATTTTTTGAAGCAGTGCGCATGCGCATCTACGTGCCCGTCGTTCGTACCAGATATCTAATACGTGTACACCCCTGTTTTGCCGTCGGTCTAGATCTGTGACGACAATCACTATTTGGCTACTAAAAACAACGTCATATATAGCTGTATATTTCTCGTTTCTCTGCTGTGGTCTCTGTAAACAGGTTAACTGAACTATATGATTTAAATGAACTTGTCTATAAAGGTTACCTGTTTATAGCGTCCACTCTTCTTGTCTGCATTGGGTGGTCACTATACGCAGGTTTTACTATCTCATTTTAATTCTATGGAGTCTGTCAATAATAAGTTACCTGATTATAGCGCCCACTTCCAATGTTTCATTTGGCTGGTCACTATACACAGGTTTGACAGTACACTGTGTTATGAAATTTGTCTATAAAGGTCACCTGTTTATAGCGACCACGTGTCTTGTTGCACTTGGGTGGTCACCATACAACGTTTACTGTATATGATTTTATGGAACAGGTCTATAAGGGCACCTGTTTATTGCGGCCAATGTTCTTGTTTTCCTTTGGTGGTCGTTATACACAGGTTTGACTGTAAACAATATGTTGGCACCTGTCTATAAAGGTCACTTGCAATTTAGTGTCAATTGTATTATTTCCATTGAGTGGTCACTATACAGAGGTTTGTCTTAATAAGATTGTATAGAACCTGTCTATAAAGGTCACCTGTTTAGAGCGGCAATTTTGTTTTCATTCAATCTGGTGGTCATTATACACAGGTTTGACTGTAAACGGTATTTCGGAACCTGTCTACAAAGGTCACCTGATAATAGCGGCCAATTTTCTTGTTTTCCTTTGGTGGTCTTTCTACACAGGTTTGACTGTAAACGACTTTTCGGAACATGTATTTGAAGGTCACCTGATCATAGTGGCCAATTTTCTTGTTTTCCATTGGTGGTCATACACAGGTTTGACTGTAAACAATATTTCGGAACCTGTCTATAAAGGTCACCTAATAATAGCGGCCAATTTTCTTGTTTTCATTTGGTGGTCTTTACACACAGGTTTGACTGTAAACGGTATTTTGGAACTGCCTGCAATGGACACGAGTTTATAGCGGCCAATTATTCATATCCCTTTGGTGGTCATTATACACAGGTTTGACTGTATGTTGGCACCTGTCTATAAAGGTCACTTGCAATTTAGTGTCAATTGTATTGTTTCCATTGAGTGGTCACTATACAGAGGTTTGTCTTAATAAGATTGTATAGAACCTGTCTATAAAGGTCACCTGTTAAGAGCGGCCATTTTTCTTCTTTCAATCTGGTGGTCACTATACACAGGTTTGACTGTATTGGATATTAAAACCCTTTTGTTTACAAAACTAATCTTCTATTCTCTGCAAACTTCGCACGAGCAATGCATGGCGTAACTATCCCGAGACTTGAACGCGCGTCGTCGTATGAAATCGAAAAGGTAAATAGCAACAGTCAACGTGCCTAGTCAACTCAATGTGGTACTTCACTGGGACGATAGGTCAACGGTCCTCGTATCAGCGATCGAAAACTCCCTATTATCTGGCTGGACACGGCCGAAGACTGAAAGGAAATCGACATCGCCATTCGAGTCATGTACACGTTATTAATTGGGGTTAACCCATCAACAAGGTCAGAATGCCAATGCGTGGGGACTGTGTTTAGGAGGCTGCATATATCGATTTGAGTTAAAGGGACTAGGTAACATTGTCCAAATCCTCAAAATAAAATTTTAATTCTAGCGGTTCCCTCATACCTTGTTGTATTCGTATTACCAATAAAATCATGGGACAGGTTTCGGTTTTTCAAATTTCCCTTTCGTTACAAAGATTGGTACGATCGAAGTATTCAGATAAGAAAAACTCCCCCGGAGTTTTTCTTACCGTGTACAAAGTGAGTGCAGTGAGTTAGTGACTATCACTTTGCATTTTCGCTCATTACTAATTGGCCATGCAAAGTCCATTTGACTTGAAATTTTCACACAGTACCCTGTGGACATATGAGATGACAACAATATACATTGCATCAACCATTCATCACTTTTTGCACATGTCAACAAAGTTACTAGATTGTAAGTCTATGGTTGAAGTACGATCAAAATCAACGATGGGGCTTGTACAGGTTGATTTGTTATGAGATGTCTTTTATTCAGGGGGGACACTTTTAGTTTTATTCCCATTTACAAAAAGAAAGAAATAACTAAATCTACGCCGGTAAACTGTCGCGGGACGTATGCTGTCTGATCGGGAGTTTACGCCAGTACTGAGGCGGGTTGTGGTGGGGGGGGGGGGGGGGGGGGGGGGGGGGGGGCACACTCTTTATTTATATTGATTAATTGATTGATTGATTGATTGATTGATTGATTGATTGATTGATTGATTGATTGATTGATTGATTGATTGATTGATTAATCTATCAATTAATTTATGTTTTTATTTAAAATAATATATGTATTCATATATTTATTCGTTGATCATTTATTATTTATTTATTTGGATATTTGAACACAACAACCATTTTGCATACGAAGGCCGTTTTTGTTTCATTTGAAGACATAAAAGATCTGGGCCCCGTTGCAGAAAGGGATACAATCGATTGTAAGTTGGAATTAATCGTAAGTCAGATCACGTGTTCTAGATGCGCAAATCTGATTGGTTGAAACGCGCAAATTTTCTGACTTACGATCAATCATAACTTACAATCGATTGTCCAACTATTGTAACTACCATGGCAACAGCTTTAATGCTCCATGCTGATTGGCTGATGATCAAATAGTTACAATAATTGAACACTTACAACAATTGCAAGTGTTTTATGAAATGGGCTACAGGAACCGCTCAAAAGTCACGTGTGTTTGTGTTTCCTATCAGTAAAAAAAATTATGATCAGTTATTCAAACGTGTTTTCTTGATCAGTTGATAAGGTGGCCTAGCCCCCGGTACGCCCACCACCCCAATAGTTTGACAATACATTAAAAGTCAAAAGGGGAACATCAGAGAAAAAGGGAAAACATAAGGTGCCCCCCTCCCAATAATCTGCATGCCCCCCAATCAGTCCTACCACGCTCCCGTCGCTACCATGGTTACATTACTGATATAGAATTCTTCATGTTATCAGTCGTGACTGAAGCAATGAAGTGTCCAAAATAAATACGGAAGTGAGCATATCCCTTTAACATAATTGACGGGGCATGGAATTACTTAAAGGTTGAAACGTGAGTTCAAACAGTTGCCTACAAAAGGAGGGGGTATGTGGGGGACTATTATCCCCCTTCATCCCCCCTCCTCCACGAGAATTCATGCCCCCTAACCAGTGTCGATGCGTTGTCGCACTGATTAGGGGAAGGGGGGGGGGGGGAGCACACACATTATTGGGGGCAAACCTTGTGCATATTTTGTCCCCTTATGTTGTTAATTTTCCCCCTCAAATTATTATTATGTATTCATTCATTTATTTATATGTATTTATTGATCAATTTTGTTTGTATGGGGGGGGGGGGGGGGGGGGGGGCACACAGACTTCCCGTGCCTTCCGTAGATACGCCACTGCATCTAACCCCTCGAATAATAGGAATGGTTTATTCATCACCGTTTAATCCATTACTTCCCCGAATTCATTCAGCACCATTTGAGTTTTGAATAAAATGTATTCGCTTATAGATCAGAAGAATGCTAAGTATATGTTCGCGGCAATGAATGCCGGGTTAGCGTTTTTTTGGGCATCCGTGTCCCGCTGGGTGTACGGGCATTATTGCTTCTTCTTCTTTTTTTTCTTCTTAATTTGTTTCTTCTTTTTTTTTTGGGGGGGGGGGGGGGCGGGGGGGGGGGGGGCGGGGGGGGGGGAGCAGAGGACATTTACCCGAATATTGTACTTCCCGTATCTCTACCACACGGTTCCTCAAAAGTAATACCAGGGAAACGGGAGCTACAAATACCAGTCCTCCTTGATGGTACTACCAAGGATATGGGAGTTATCCTACTTCCATGGTACTACAGTATTGCCCCCAAATCACACGATGTTCCCCGGGACAATCGAACTATGTCGCCCCTTAGTGAGGAATTTACGCCCTACTATTACTAGTTGAACCCATTCAGGACTGGACCTTAACATGCTTGGCAAGTGTGATTTCTGGATAATACATGCTTCTTTTTTTTTACCAAACACAATTTGCTATCAGCTTCCAATCGGTTGGGGAAGGCGTACCGCTTCCACTGCCAAGCCCCCACAACCTTTTCGTATCCGCCTATACATGCTATTTTATGGCACATCTCAAATATGCTTGGAGTGCGTCTCCGTGGGTGGATACAAACTTTACAAGTGTCTGTGACATGGTCTCTGAGTTGGTGCGTGAGAAGGGAGTGGGATGGTGTGGATAGCCACAAGATATATTACATGACATATTGTGTGTGTGTGTGTGTGTGTGTGTGTGGAGGGGGAGGGGTGGGGATAGGGGGGGGGGGGGTAGGGGCATTGAAATGAAGTCAAACCTGTGTATAGTGACCTCCCATAACTTACAGGAAACAAGGATCGTAACCACTGTAAACAGGTGACCTCTTTAAACAGGTGCCATAACATTAACACTGTCATTCTCTATAGGGTATCACTTTATAGACAGGTGGCCACTAAGACAGGTTTGACTCCACATCACTCAGTGGGTAAGAAAATCGCTATCCGGCGATTTGACGAGCAAGCTCGGTTGCACTTTAATAGTTTGCACAGTCAGCAATGAAGAAAACATTGTCGCTCAAGCTTTTTTTTGTTGTCCTTCTTTATATTATTTTGTACTGGATTGTTTCGTCGTTTGTTTAAACTATAAAATTGGGAACATGTTTGAAATCAAGGATTTTCCTCGATTAAAATCTCGTACATTACAGCCATAGGGAAACTGACCAAGCGTGTATAAGAAAGTATAATACCTCCTAGAACGGAGGTGTTAGGTAATCACGAATTTTCTCGCTTTAAATTGAATGACAATTTTACGAAAAAGAAACACGAATGCAACCAAAATGTTTTCGAATGATCGTTATAATTATGAATTCGAATGCTAAAAAACGAATTTGAACTGCAAAATACAGCTGCGGTAACAAAATCGGCGAAATTGAATGCACACAAAATGAATTCGTGTGGCCAACTTACAAAACTGACCGATAAATCCTATATTATCACCGATCTTGTTTACCTCCTTGGATAAACAAAACAACAACATGACCATGCTCTAATAAATCTCCGAACCCCCGGATCACAGGAACAAAATCAACGGTTATCTCTCGCACCCACTCACATCGGATCAGGAAACGCATGATTTCTTCTGTTTTGTTTAGTTTTATTATGTAACTGCATGGATTTAAGGCATTTTTTGCTCCAGTAAAAGTTCGGTATTCGATGAAACTGGAGAAAAAACCGCAAACACAATACTGAGTACTTGATTTGTATCACTATGGAACCGGATTAATGGCTTATATTGAAATTGATCAGTATCAGTTCAGCAAGATGAAATACAACATAAACAAACATCAAATTCAATAACAATACACGATTTGCATTCATATTTTCGGAATCGACCGGCTGAACGACAGTGTTTCTCTCGCTGCCCCGGTATGTTAAAGGCATATATGCGTGGGTTATAAAGGGTAGTCAGCAAATTCCAACTCGACTCCATCGTAATCTCTCGAGGTAAACTCACGATATGTGTTGGATCGATCGAAGAGAGGTGCTTCGAAATATCTGAACAAAGGCCTTCTTATGAAATTGCATGCAGCAAACAAATTTCTCACGCTGTCACCTAGGCATCAAACGGCGGCACTTTGAAGTCGGTTGCGGTTAAGCGTGTTACGTGATATTTTCGCTCGTAAACATCTCTGACGGATCTCCATTCGACTAGTACAAACATTCCGAACGCGACTATTTTGTATGAATTTTTGACTCGGGTATTCGGAAGCGGGACAGTTTGCGATCGCTACTTATAACTGAGCCAATGGGGATTACGTACCGTGCGTAAAAGTGCGCAAGATGGATCCACGCGTCTATTAACCCACGCATATATGTCTTTAATTTCATCTTGAATTTTACTTTTATTTTCGACTTTGACTAGACCAACCTCGACCATTACTCAATCATATCTTTAAATTATACAGGGCGACACATGCCCCATGCCCCCATGCCTCCGCCTGGCGCTACCCCCCATGACAGGAATGTACAGTGGCGGATCTACGGGGGGGGGGGGGGGTTAGGGGGTTTAACCCCCCCCCCCCCCTTGGGCTGCCGTGAAAATGTATCGGTGAAAAAAGTGTAAAAAAAAGTGAAAACAAAATCACTTACGGGGGTTCAAAATAGCAACAACAAAAAAATCGCCGAGAGGGGGGACAACCCCCTCTCGGACTCTCCCCCACTCGCCGCTACGCGGCTCGTGGACGATGCTCCGCATCGTCATTGGGTCAACCCCCCCCCCCCCCCCCCCCCCTTGGCAGAAAGCTAGATCCGCCCCTGATATACCATTATTTATTTAGAGCATGTTTTTGTGGTTCTGTCTTGAGGGTGCTGCTTTAGTTATATTGTGTTATATAGTGAATATGTTTTTTTAATGAAGCATTATTTCATATTTTAATTATGTCAATTACTGATGGTTGGGAATTCCCAAAGGACCGGTTTGTTGCAGTTGCGACTGGATGCGTCAGTTCTATATATAGAATAATGCTTTATCAATCGAGTATCATTTCATATCTAACGGTCAAATGTATAGATTATTGATAGTTAATGATTGATTAGTTATACATGGGGGATTATTTTCTGGTTGGGAATTCCCATATTACATTTGTTGTGGTTGCGTATGTGTGCGACATATCAAGTATTGCTTTATATCAAGTATTGTTTTATATGAGATGGAATATTTTACTATTATCAATATATAAATATTACTGATGATAATCCAATAGGTACTTTTACAGTAGACATGCAAATTATTCTATCGAGAATATTGTTGGTATTCATGAGAACAAGTTCCAGTTCCTTTTTTTCATGTTTTGGAATATTATTTTGTGTGCAGGAAGATTCAGATTTTGAATGAGTTGAGTTGAGGTTTTTTAATGTTTTTATTCACGGTAAAAAGCTTGCTATCAGCTAAAAAGTAATTGCAAATTACAAGGATAAACTAATAAGCAACATTTTCATAAACGGAGACTTGATTTGCAAATTTCATATTGCGACTGTTTGTTTATCACGTATATTATACATGTCCATAATTATGCTATTGCACTGCTGCTTGTGCCCGACTATGTAAAATATAAGAAATATATTGTTGATTGATTCGTATAATTCTTGCTGCAAAGGTGACCAATACAGATTGAAATATTGATTTTGTTTCATACAGTATTTAATACTAGTATAGTAATATACATGTAGGGTGTATTTGAGAAGGAGTACAATTATAAAACAACGAATAAACGGGATTTTTTTGGACTGGGATTTCCTATTCTGCCATTTATAGCACATTTGCATGATGACGGAGTGCGTCAATATCTATTTATGTTGGTTGCGTTGGCGGATTCGATTTATTAATAAAAATCAGACTTGATATGACAGGATCTGTATGATCGCGGATTTGATTTATAAATACATTCGCTTTCATATTTATATAAGGATCTACATTATATTTGTATGTGTTATTTCTTTATCTTATGAACTGTAACTATTTTAGGGACGTAAAGCGAACTTGGTTTAAAATATGTTTTTTGTTTGTTTCATTTTCAATGATCTGCAGCGGATTGGATTAATATAAATATATATATTTTTTTATTTTTCGGGATCCAAAGCGGACTTGATTTTTTATAAAAAAGAATGTTAATAATTATGTTGAACTTTAAGGATTATCAATGCAGGATTTGCAAATATTAACACGAATGTAATGTTAGTGATCAATAGCGGATTTAATCTAGACTGTTAAAAAAAAGAAGATATACCACATGTTTTGTAATTAACATTGATTCTAGAGAGATTATTTACGTCTGGGACCGCCCTTTATCGTCACCATCCGATAGACGCAGCCTGGGTTCGGACCCAGCTAGAACCCGCTAGACCAGAACACCTCTTCACTGTTGGGGCTATTATTCCTTAAAGGGACTAAGTAACATTGTCCAAATCCTCAAAATAAAATTGTAATTCTAGCGGTTCCTTTATACCTTGTTGTATTCGTATTAACAATAAAATCATGGGACAGCTTTCGGTTTTTCAAATTTCCCTTTCATTACAAAGATATGTATGATTGAAGTATTTAGATAAGTAAATCTCCGGGCGAGATTTTCATCCCTGTACAAAGTGAATGCAGTGAGTTGGTGAATATCACCCAATATCACTTTGCATTTTCGCTCATTACTTGGCCATACATTGTCCATTTGACCTGAAATTTTCACACAATACCCTGAGGACATATGAGATAACAACAGTATACATTGCATCAACCATTCATCAGTTTTTGCACATCTCAACAAAGTTACTAGATCCCTTTAAAGGGACTTAGTAACATTGTCAAAATCCTCAAATTCTAATTGGAATTCTAGCGGTTCCCTCATACCTTGTTGTATTCCTGTTAACAATAAAAAGCATGTCACAGGTTTCGGTTTTTCAAATTTTCCTTCCTTTAAAAAGATATTTACGATTGAAGTGTTCAGATGTTAAATTATCCACTGGACCGCGAAAACCGTGTACAAAGTGAGTGCAACGAGTTATAGTGAATATCATTTTGCATTTGTGCTCATTACTCGGCCATATAACGTCCAGTTAACTTGAACATTTTCACACAACTGCACCAAGTGGACATATCAGATAACAGCAATATACATTGTATCAACCAATCACTTTTTGCACATGTCAACAAAGTTACTAGATCCCTTTAAAGAGTTTTCTCCCCCTCGATCCCCTCCCGATCTCTCTCTTAAATGTATATGTTCCCCTCAGGATGGGTCAGTTTTTTAAAGGCACCTTTTCCTAAAGGGGGTTCCACCCCCGTTGTCCATATCATACTGGGATACGCCACTTCAATCAACCCCACGCATTTACAAAATGACATCGAAGCCATCATTGAAATCCCCGATTGTGTAATAATCGCATCGCTAGTTTTGAAATGTCCCATGAATTTACATTAATGTTGTAATTAAACTAGAAATATCATCTAATGAGGAGGCGATAATTAAACACTTTTCTCCTTCACAACCATAAGTATTTCGAAATACATTTAACATTTATTAAAAAAAACACCCCATCATTTATAAATGTACTTGATTATCGGTACTTTTTTATATAATGTTTAGCGAGTTTAATGATTACCCTCTAGACTTGCTGACAATTATCACTGTACAGTTAAACATTTGTTTTTATAAAACCGACTTTTACTCTTTTGGGGGGTTATATTTAGTACATTAGTACTGTCTTGCATATATGATTACAGATATGATTATGATACTTACACAAGTTGTACGCTATGTTTTAAGCTATACATAGGCAACACATTATAGACTTCGAACTTTTTACTCACTGTTTTTCTAATGAACTTAGATTCAATTGAATACATTGTACGGAACATGCATTAAATATGGCTTTTGAAAAGACCGTAATCGCATCCGATTCCTTTAATATTTATTCATTTATTTAAAAAACTGTACATTTTCACGTTGCCCAGCGTAAACCTATTCGAATTCTACATTGTCCCATGTGGGCACAGTCAGCCAATTAATGTATTTGGTAAACCTTTTGGATATTGCGAGAGATTTCATTTTTAAAATGTCCTGCTGTTTGCTGCAAAATTGTGCAATTAGTGTTTCATTTTTATGTGATTCAAAATATTGAAATAATCATAATAGTTTCGATGCTTCTATACGTCATTGCATTCGATGTGTTCGAAGCAGCATAATATCGATTCGATAACATTAATCAATTGGACGAGTGGGCGATATATTTGATGTGTTCTTCATGACAACCGCTTACGGATTATTTGTATCATATAAATAGAAAGAAGTATTACTTCGGAGAGATAAATCGTAGATTTATCAGTTACAGTCATCTAAGAATAGCCTTCTCCCCCAGGCAATGCACATGCAATCGAGCATTCATGTGTACATTTGTGATTGAATCTGTTATGTATATACCACGTTATGTCAACGTTGTATTATGTCTTGTTTAGTCAATTCCAATGGCGTAGCGTGGTCGGACTGACTTTATTTATTTATTAGTATTATTTTTTTTTGGGGGGTGGGGGGGGGGGGGGGGCACAACAAATATTTGGGGGCACACCTTATGTATTTCTTTGTTTACAAAAATATTCATCTTATGTTTCTTATTGTTTTTTTCCATTATTATTATTATTATTATTATTATTATTATTATTATTATTATTATTATTATTATTAGAATTTATGTTTTTTCTTGGGGGGGGGGGGGGCACAGGCCACATGCCCCCAGTGCCCCCCGTAGCTACACCACTGGTCCATTGTCTACAATAATTTATGTAAAGTGAATAAACCGTATGAGCATGACATAATCTCTGATTAAATGGATCTAATTTAGTAACATTGTCAAAATCTACCTAATCTATACTTAGAACTCTAGTGGTCCTCACATACTGTGTTGTCTCCATTATTACCAATAAATCATAGAGCAGGTTTCGGTTTTTTTCTGAATTTCTCTTTAGTTGTAAAGTTACTTATGATTGAATTGATTAGATACATGTGACACTGTGTACATATTAGTGAGTGCAATGAGTTGGCAAAATGTCACTTTGCATTTTCGCTCATTATTTGGTGATATGACATTCATTTACCATGGGATTTTCACACATCACATAGTGAACATATTTATCAGATCATTCGAATACACATTCTCTTCTTCAGTTTTTTTCACATGTCAACAAAGTAACTAACTAGATCTAGTATTTGTCCAAATCCATAACATTTTTTACCGGTCTCGAGTCCACTTTTTATTGGTCTCGACCATCTTAACCGGATTACACGACTCTCAGCCTGTGGTCTCGGCCTCGAAAATTTTGGCAAGTGGTCTCGGTCCCGTTTTTGTAAATTACGCAACTCCCCATGAAAAATCCTGGCTACGTACCTATTCATTTACCATGGGATTTTCACACGTCACCCAATGGACATAATTACCAGATCATTCGAATAAACGTTCTCTTCGTCAATATTTGCTCATGTCAACAAGGTACAGTGACTTATAGTCAGACATTGACAAATAAGGGGCAACATGGATGTGAATGGGGGGGGGGGGGGGCGGGGGGGGGGGGGGGCGTACTGGATATCAATAGAGAGGGGGTGTAACCCAACTAACAATTGGACGTTTTCTGAACGTTCTAAACAGGTTCAAAGTTGGTTATTTGGACGTTCTGTGAAAACGTTTTTAAAACGTCTATTTGTGGAAGGTTGAAAACGTTTTTAGAACGTTCCAAATGGACGTTTTTAGAACGTTGTTTAAACGATAGAAAAAACAATAAAAAACCTTTCATGTATTTGCTTTCAAGTGCAAGGACCAGCAGAACGTTTTAAGAACGTTTTTTAAACGTTCATTAAAGACGAAACCTACGGGACCTAATAAAAACGTTTTGTAAACGGTTTGTAAAGGTTCATTAAAGACGAAGTCCTAAGGGACCTAATAAAAACGTTTTGTAAACGTTTTGTAAAGGTTCATTAAAGACGAAGACCTACGGGACCTAATAAAAACGTTTTGTAAACGTTTTGTAAACGTTTTGTGTTTGCTGGGAATGAGTGTCGGGGAGGGGCGTAATGGAAGAGCAAGTTACAACTTCAGAAAGATGGGAAAATATGACTAAAGGGATTAGTAACTTCGTTGGTTACAAAATAATCATGTGCATTATATTGTGATCTGATGTGTACACTGAATGATAATATGCGAACATTCCATGGTAAGTGAATGTCATATGACCGAGTAACGAGCGTTTTAAAATGCAAGGTGATATTTGCTAACATATTGCTTCAAATCCGAACACTTCAATCATAAATATCTTAATAACGGCAGAGAAATGTGGAAAACCGAAAGCTGTTCCATTCCTTTATTGGCGATACGAATACACAATGGGGTAAGTGAGAACCGCTAGAGTTCTTATTCTCCTATACTCTATAGTTTTGTGGATTTTTACAAAATATGTTTTTACTAGATATGAGCTAAAATACAGCGCTAGTGCTGCGTCAAAACGGATATGGGCGGTGAGGGGGCGGGAAGGGGTGTGTTCAGTGGTAGGCAAACCCGGTGGGAAAACAAATTGCGGGTATAATTCGATATCCAGCACAAACATTGCAAATTTATGGTTATTTTCGACTAGAAAGTGATACGCTTATGTATACTAAATTTTCAAGGCAAACCAGTCAATATCTGTAATATAAGTTGACAATTTACTCTGTGAAAATGGGAATTTACATGCTTACTTGAACATTACTGTGTGGAAACTTAAATGCGATATGGGGCTTTATAGCAGATATCAGTTTGCCTTTTCGCCCATTTCTCGGCCATGTGTAAGACTGAGCTTTAGTAACCACTAACCAAAACCTGCACAATAACATTACAAACTAATAATTATAACTCTACCATGCTCGAAAGGTATAGACAATTACAAACGACTAAGTAAAAAGCCTGTTATCATTCAAAAAGAGCCATTAACACAAGAGGGCGCTCTCTAAAAAAGCATTGGTTTCCACCATTTTTCATACAAAATTAAGCATGTGATGTTTTGTTGAAATAACGATTAAATAGAGAGATCATCAACAACTACAGTATTTAAATACCTCTTTTGAACATTTTTGAAAAAGTGTAAGCATTTTTTATAATTTTTAACAAAATCATCGAATAAATCATGTCCCCAGATTTATTCCGATTTTCATTATCTCACAACAAAGTATTTCGTGCAGCGCCCTCTATACCAAAACTCAACTACCCCTTTAATCTAGCATGCAATGTTCACATAGTCACTCAGTGGACATATCCAATCACACTAAACGTAGTATCAACCCATGTGTAAACTATTATGTCAGTAACCGGATCCCAGTTACCAGGAACCAAGTAAAATGTACCACCCTGGATTTTAGAATCACCATTTTAGGCACCGATAGCATGTGTTTAAACAGACCCCGCGGAGACTTGGACGGCTATAATTTGCCCATAGATTTTGTTCCGAATAAAGGAGTCTACTTTTTCACAAAGCAATCGGTGTAGGATGAACAGTTCTGTTCTTTATTTAATTTTTCCACGTTCTATTCGGAGGTCCCTGGGTGTTTGAGCGTGTTCTGCGTTTCAAATGCGAATGATATTAATTTATTGCAGTATACATACATGACTTATTGTCATGACTTCGAGACTTTATACTTCCGTTCGTTGTAGAAAATAATAATTAGTGTTAGTTGTTTTTAAGTATGGTGACAGTATAACCATTACTATTGCAGTGCGCCACATTTACACCACCACTAGACAACTTTCCCTTTTCCATCTTTTCATTCGTTGTTGTAAAATTGAAATGATAGAAATTATAAGCCAAGAAATTTAATTTAATATCATAATTCAGAGTCGCTGCTGCATAACCAGACCCCAAAACCAGTCTCCTCGTATGTTACGACGATTGTTCCACCGAGAATGCGTCTGGCCCCACTGACCTGACCGTCTCCAGCATGATCTAGGGAGTCATATATATACTCAGCAAAAAAAGAAACAGGACACTTATTTAAGACAAAATATCTCATATTCATTTACGATAAAATATAATGTATGAAATTGTATATCAAATTAAAGATATAATAACCCTCTTCAAGGATGAAATCATTCATGCATGACTTGTCTCGGTCAATTAATTTAGAGAAAATGGAACATCCACTAAACCACATAAATGTTGATAAGCATAATCTAAAACGCCATATTCATGACATGGCATAATTTCATGTGATCATTTTTTATTTTCATCTCAATAAAAGTATAAATGAAGACAAATTGTGAACGTTATTGGTTTGATTCTTATCCAAATGTAACAAAATGGGGAATTCCATGGCAAAGGTTTATTCGTCGAAACCACATTTTGTGCCCTTATTTCAGCATGAAACTTGGTAAAAATTCTTCTCAAGAATTCTACCGTATAGTCCAAAGATCTTCAAAACCTGATGTCACCCTTGGTCAACCAGTTGGGCAGTTTCTAACATGATTTATCTAGGTAACTATGGTTAAAATTGCAGGGGCCAAATGAAACAGACAAGCTTCATGCCTCAAAGACAGACCAGTATGTTGATGTTCTCATAACCTGGCACTGTTTTTTATTTATTGGGAAATGTGTATTTTCAGAGTTTGTTCAAAACAATAAGATTAAATAATGTCATAATTGACTTGCCCCGCACATCTTGTTTTTATCATTTAAGTCGAATGGTGTGGTCCTCCATGTTTCTGCTATTTTTGAAAACTGACCTTGCTACTGTTGATTGACCATGACAGTTCATGCATGAACGATTACAAGTTTAATTTATACCCTGCCCGTAGAGGACTAAATTTCCTTTTATTAGACATAATGATGATGTACACTTTATCGTACATTATTAGATGTTAAATATTTCAACTTATACAAGTGTCGGTTTTCAGAGAAACACAAGGTATGTGTTTGGGTTCCCCTCGGGTTTTCAGAGAAACACAAGGTATGTGTTTGGGTTCCCCTCGGTTTTTCAGATATACACAAGGTATGTGTATGGGTTCCCCTCGGTTTTTCAGAGAAACACAAGGTATGTGTTTGGGTTCCCCTCGGTTCCGTTCAAGATTGTGCAAAATTTCAAAACCATTTGAATGGCCTAGTCCCACTGCACTGTTTCTCCTTCCGTTTCCTATCCGTTTTACATCCGCAAGGTACTAGCAGGACACGAAATGATGCGGACCAAGTTCGGAATGGACTAATGGGATACTTTTAATTCGGCTCCGTTTCGCGTGAAATGAAACGTCAAGGAACTTCAAAATTTGCTAGATACTGACCATTTCGCCACATTTTGGTCGGATAAGAAAGCCCTTTAATGCTAAATTGACTGTTTGTGTCGAGATCAGTGCTAGCCTATCCGATAGGAACCCGAGCGCGAGCTGCGCCCTTCGTTTGTCCGTCTCCATAACGCGGATACTTGCCAAACAGCCCGGTGCCTATCGGATAGGCTAGATCAGTGCAAACAGCGCTGAATATGCTATCCTGGTTAAACAAAAAAGTTATCATCGGTTTTTTGTATTATTATATTGTATTTACTTTTTTTTTGGTCATAAACTTAGTGTACGCCAATCGTGAAATTCCATAAGCTACCTGCATGGATACAGGCACATACATGATACATGATACAAGAGATCTACACAAATTTTGCACAAGTCCGATAATACCCCCCTCCCCCGCACGCATGAGTTTACGATCCAAAATCCGAATTATTGAACTCTTTATAACCGTGTTTATCGAGTGCATGTGCTTCAATCGACCCATCACGCGAAAATCAATGCGTGGTGATATATTTTTTTTAGTGATTTCATTTTGAAGCCTTGGATAAAAATGCGGATTCCGTCCCAACATTTTCGTCGCAATTAACGCATTATGGTCCCGCTTTTAGCATCACTTGATACGTCCCACCTACTGGTTTCTTAGTCACCATGGCAACCGAAATCTAAGTAAAGACTTCATACCTACGCACAGTTTTGATGGCCTCGTTAATAATTGCTAAATGTGTTGCTATGTAATGTTATAAATTGTATAAAGTATCAGGTGGATGATGATGATGATGATGATGATGATGATGATGATGATGATGATGGTGATACTCACTGGGGTATAGTGGGTTAACGAGGTCGAACTGATTTGTGTCACGTTGCCGCAGGTGAATGAGGAAGGGGGGGGGGGGGGGGGGGCACACACACATATGTATTTATTTATTTATTTATGTTTATCATTATGATTAGTATAGATTATGTAAAATTACTGGGGGGGGGGGGGGGGGGACACGTGCCCATGTGGCCCTTATAGCTACACCACTGATGATGATGATGATGATGATGATGACGATGCTGCTGCTGCTACTGCTGCTGATGCTGCTGATGCTGCTGCTGCTGCTGCTGCTGCTGATGATGATAATGACGATGATGGTGATGATGGTAAAGGAGAAGAAGGAAGCAGGAAAAATATGATGCAAACGAATTGACAATATGATTGAATGTCTTAAATGTGCAACTAATCATAGTTGTATAGGCCTTGAATAGATCGAATGTTTTAAATTTAAACATTATAAACGAATTTAATTTGTAACTTTTCCAAAGTGAGTAATTGTTTCTTGCTGAAAACACTTCCCTATTTGCTGCATTGACTTTATTGAACGTTGGTTTACATTTCCCTGATCGTATGCAGTGGCGTAGTTACGGGAGGGGGGGGGGGGGGGGCACGTGTCCACACCCCAATAATTTTTTTTTTTTGGGGGGGGGGGAAACAATAGAAAACATTAGGGTCCCATTTTCACAAAATAAAGAAAAGAAATTCATAAGGTGTGCCCCCCCCCCCCGCCCATAATTTGCGTCCCCCCAAGTCAGTCCAACCAAGCTATACGCCACTGATCGTATGCCTATGTAAATTGTGTACAAGAATAGGTCCGAATGTTTCTAATTTCCAGTCAAGACGAGAGACTGCGGGCTCAGTCACAGCCGTCTGACAGGGTTCGGAAACACATGTGGAAGTTGGTCAGGTTCAAATCCGAGGTTACCCCACAGGGGGGCCCACACGGTTCCTGTTTTGGTAGTGTTACCCTTGGTGTTACTGTTTAGAGTGTGTGTATACTGTACGCCTTGTGACACCTTGTAGAATGAAGTGGTGAATGAGAGGGGGAGGGAGGTGGCGGTAAGAGGGGGGGGGGGGGGGGGACACAACCCCCTTGGGTTATCACAATAGAGCAACTACATACAGAGATGTAATACACTGTATATATTTTGTGGGCCTTTTCAACCAGACGTTACCCCCACAGGGGGCTATACGGTTCCTGTTTTGGGAGTGTTACTATTTATAGCGTTTAATTCGTGACACCGTGTAAAATACAGTGGATAAGCTGGTGAAAGGAGGTGGGATGGGGCGTAGAAAGGTGCAACACAGCCCCCTTTCTGTAATATAATACCCCTTTATCCCCGTGGAGCAACACATTGAGGTAAATTATTTATTGGTCTTTGTAATCTTAAATTACCCTCTAAGGGGTCCCGACCAGTGATTGTGAGGGCACATTTTACGTATTTCTTTATTTTTACAAAACAAACACAAAATTGTTGGTCAAATTACTAAGAACCAATCGTGCCCCCCACCAACAGGGAACCAGGCGGTTCTTATTTTGGACCTTGGACTGTTACTATTTACGGTGTGAGACATTTTTTTTTTATAGAATGCCGTGAACTGGGGGGGGGGGGGGGGGGGGGGTTCATTGGGGGTAGCTTCCACCCAATACATTCTTGGATCAAATTAAACATAGATAACACATTAATCACCGGAATGTTATCACAGATATGAACAGAGAGGTACATTAATCCGAGGATACCCAAACCGTATACTGATAGGAATAGACGGTCCCCTGATTTCGCAGTGTTACGGTTCGTAGTGTTTATATCCTAATACCAAACAATAAAGTCCATGGTAAACAGAAAAAAAACACCACACAAACTAAACGAGGAAAGGGAGAGCGGAGTTAATACAAGTTGGTACATTGCAGGGGCCGCGGAACCGGGGGAGCTGGGGGCTGCAGCCTCCCACTTTTTTTGGCTTAAAACAATGAAATACATAAGCATAAAAACAATTATTATGTGACCCAGTTGTGGTCAGCCCCTCCACTTTCAAAAGCTTTCCGCGGCCCCTGCATTGGTAAATGGTAAAGCAGGAAAAGTAATACTACAGTACGTACTATGCCTTTCTCCAATCTTACCACACAATGGGGGGGGGGGGGGGGGGGGGGGGGGGGGGGGGTTGGGTTGTGAGAGTGGCCAGTAGCTGTGTGATTTATCAATTTCTCATAGTCATTAGTGTGTTTTACATTCTGGTTCATCTTCATCTCTGTTTAATTTTCAGTATTGGTGCATTTCAGAATTTTTAAATTATTTTTTAAAGGGACATTTACTTTTACATTTTACCTAGAACTCTAGCGGTTCTCACATTATGTACCTCATTGTCATCATATATATGAGCGAAAATATTGAGCAGATTTCGGTTATAAAGATATTTTATGTTAGTGTTCGGATTTTAAAATTCTCTACAGGAAGAATTATAATTGTGTACAATAAAGTGCAGTGAGTTAGCAAATACCACTTTGCATGTTCGCTCATTTATCGGTCATATGACATTCATTTACCCCCAAAATTTTGTCACACATCACTCAGTGGACGTTTCAGATCACAACATGCACATTTCATGTCAACAAAGTTACTATATATCCCTTTAATAATGAAACATGATATTTCCGATATGAAACTTTTACCTCCACAATTAACAAACACCGTACTTCAAACCGATATCAGTGGCGTGGGTTGTAATGATATACATTTACGGTTTGGCGAAACGCACTCAAGTTAAATCTGCAGGCATAATTCGAGATGAAAATCATGTCAATTTGCGGAAACTAAAATGATCACTTCATGTCAGACATGATACATTTTCAAAAGATTGAATTTCTGTTAATCTGTCGATTTTGATAATTGCTAGTATCAAGGGTAGCAGCGATATCCATTTTAAAACTGAGAAAATCGAATAACATCAGATTGTTAATATTCAAATTGTTTTGTTTAAAGGGATAGTTGAGTTCTGGTAAAGTGAGTACAGTTTTGGTCAAACTTAATTTTAGTAACCAAAACCTGCACCATTACATTACAAACTAATAGTTATAATTCCCCCATGCTCGAAAGGAATACAAAATTACAAATGACAAAGTAAAAAGCCTGTTATCATTAAAAAAGAGCCGTTAAAATTCGAGAGGGTGCTCTCTAAACACTCATCGGTTTCAACCATTTAAAATAAAATATTGTGCATGTGATGTTTTGTTGAAATAGTGATTAGATAGAGAGATAATCAACAACTATGTAAAAACCTTTTTTGTAAATTTTTTGTAAAGAGGAAGCATTTTTTTTTTTTTTTTTTAACGGCAGGTTCAAAATTATCTAATAATTGTGGGGTCCCACAATTATTACAAATGGTTATGTTTATGGATATTTCAGCCATTTCTAAACCGATTTTGATAAAATAAAGTTTATTCTGTATGCTCTTTCGAATTTGACACTCAGTTTTTTCATTATCTCACAAATTTTATTTTGTGTGTAGCGCCCTCTATACCAAAACTCAACTATCCCTTTAATAGATAATTTATGTTCTTTTTGTGGTAAATATGAAGAAACTTACGAGCATTTGTTTTTTCTTTGTGAGAAAGTAAAACCAATTTGGGAAGCGTGTGGAAATTTATTTAATTTAGTAGAGATTAGAAATATAAATTGGAAAGATATCCACGTAGGAATAGTTGAGTTTAAATATAGGGAAGGAACAGTTATTAGATCATATAATAATTTTTGGTAAAATACATGATATTTATAGATAGTAAAAATAGAAATAAACCACCAACTGCTTTGGAGATAAAGAAAAGATTATTAGAAAATAGAAAGGAGGAGAAGAATTTAGCTGGGGACCGTGGTACACTAACGTATCATTTTAGAAAGTGGGACAATTTAGAATAAGGAAGGCAAACAGAAGCAATAAAATTAATAAGGCGGACATTAAGGGTCGAGATTCTCACCAGATGTAGGCATGTTTTTCTGTGGATGGGTGTGTGGGAGTGTGCACGCGTGTGTGTGTGTGTGTATGTAAGCACTTGTATAGGTGTGTTCTTTGAGGGAAAAGAGTTTTTTTCCCTCTTTTCCCCCCTTTTTTATGTTCATGCTCTGCTTTATTTGATGTACAACAATACAATTTTGTTTGTATTATTTAGATGTAAATTTAAAATGATATTTTACATGATTATGTTAAGATGTGAAAATACGTTAACTTACTGATTATATTATATGTACTGATTTCTCTTATTGTTTGTTATTGTTATTTTGTTTTGAGCAATGAATAAAATAAATATCATTGAAAAAAAAAAAAAAAAAATAACGATATGCAAACTTTGGGGAAAGGAGAAAGCATGCCTGCAAACTAATTTAAGAACTAACACGATTGTAATATTCCGATTGGTTGTTCAGCAAGGTGTGTATGCTATAGGGCAATATTCCTGATTGTTTGATTGACTGGGTGTGTAATACTTATTGGTATATATTCTAATTGGTTGTTCGAGGAAGGTGTGTATGCATTCCCCTATTCTGATTGGAGTAGGCGTATTGTGCATTGCACTATTCTGATTGGTTGTTGGAGTAGGAGTGTATACATTGCCATATTCTGATTAGTTGATGGAATGGGAGTGTATACATTGCCATGTTCTTATTGGTTGTTATAGTAGGCGTGTGTACATTGCTATATTCTGATTGGTTGTTGGAGTAGGAGTACATGCATTATCCATACTGTATTCTGATTACTAGTTTTCGATGGAATGGGCGTGCATAAATTGTCATACTCTTATTGGTTGTTCTAGTAGGCGTGTGCAGATTGCTACTATTATGATTGGTTATTCGAGTAGGCGTGTACACATTGCCATATTCTGACTGGTTGTTCGAATGGGCGTGTATCATTGCCATGTTCTTATTGGTTGTTTGAGTAGGCGTGTGTACATTGATATATTATGATAAGGAGTAGGAGTAGCCTACATACATTGTCATATTATGATTAGTTGATGGAATGGGCGTGTATACATTGTCATACTCTTATTGGTTGTTCTAGTAGGCGTGTGCAGATTGCTATTATTATGATTGGTTAATCGAGTAGGCGTGTACACATTGCCATATTCTGACTGGTTATTCGAATGGGCGTGTATCATTGCCATGTTCTTATTGGTTGTTTGAGTAGGCGTGTATACATTATCATGTTCTGATCGGTTGTTTGAGTAGGCGTGTGTACATTGCTATATTCTGATTGGTTGTTTGAGTAGGTGTGTATGCATTGCCGAGATTGCATGACAGGATTAATCAATCTAAAACATGTTCTCTTTATGAAAATATGGGTGTATAAGGGACTATTGCCCCCAGTCTCCACCCCTCTCCCATGTGGTAGAAATTCAATCAGGAAATACGTAACGCAAATGTTCAAATTTCCACACACTGCCCGCCCCCCCCCCCCCCCCCCCCCCCTCACGGGGATAATTGCCCCCCCCCCATTCCTCCTTGACCCTGGTTATGTCATGTTTAAACAATATTATTATTCATAGATTCCAGCGTTGTATATATGCATATTTTGTTTGTGTTTGTATTTATATATCATATTGATGTATTCATTTAACAATAATCTATTCATGTTTGTATTCAAGTATATATTTCATATATATAATTGATGTTTATTTTAAGTAGAATGTTTCATTTACATATCTATTTTTCTTTGTTTAGGGGCATGGACTAATTTGATGGAAATGAAGACACCAAGCCTCAGGGAGGGCACAGGAGGAGCTGGGGGGGGGGGGGGGGGGTGTACCCAGCAGTAGGGACATTTGGGCATTTTTGGTGCATTGGAATCTGGTTCCCAGAGCGTTCAAACACATGCGAACTGGAAACATTATTGCTTCATGAAAGCTTTGTGAAAATTATTTCTCAGCCATTATACTTGTACTACATTTTATTATCTCTCAGAGGGTTCCAGGCCACGTCAGAACCAATCCTCTTTAGTCTTTGTATTCAGGTTCTAGTCTAGAACCTAAATACAAAGACTAATAGATCCTTGTTTCTTTTTACAGTAAATGTATTTAGCTCACATACACACAATAACAAATGACAAGATACATTAATATTCCCTTTTGTGAAAAATCTATTTTAATACATTTTCCATTATGTATTTACAGAACATAATAAACCTAGTACAATCTCTAACCTTGGGGAACAAACAATAATAAAGAATTTCAACAAATAAGAATGGATTACCAGGCACCACACCACATAATGTATAATGAACATTACTCTGTGCAAAGTAATTGGTTCCATATGGTTAGTATACAAACGATGCACAGGCTGGAGTGGATCGGTAAGAATTGGATGCACGAGTTTAACTTTGGAATGGTTTTAGACCATTTCCAAAGTTAAAAGAGTGCAGACAATTCTCACCGATCCACGAAATATGCCTGTGCAGCATTTGTTTTATAAAATGGGCGCAAAAAATGCAAAAATCAAAATAAAGTGAGCCATGCATCAGTAAAATGCATAAGTAAAATGCATCAGTAAAAACTTTTACATGCTAATTGGCCAATCAGAATGCAGGGATTCTTCTACCCATTTTTATAAATTACCATGAGATACTCATAGCGTGACAGAACATTTCATTGCAATTATTGTAGGCTGCATCAATAAAGGAAAACCACATACTGGATGACAGGTACTAACTACTATATACTCTCGACCCTGTTAATGGTGACCCCCAAATAAAAACATAAAAAGGTGGCCATTTTAAGGAGTTGGCCTCTATAGACAGGTTAATACAATCAAACTCATCTCTAGCTGACTACCAAGGGAGACCAGTGAGTTACCATTTTAGGGAGGTGGTCCTTATAGATAGGTTTAAACAAAATTGTATACATATAGGTGTATACTGGCAATGGGATACAGAATGAGTGGCCACTATAGACAGGTGGTTGTTATTATAGAGGTGGCTACTAACACAGGTTTGACTGTATAGGTCTTATGCCATTAAACAAGGGAAGCATCTAAAAGAAAGGTAAAACAGAAGGAAATGCAGCATACTCTATCACAATAAGTAACTTTAAGTAACAATACATGCTATGGTACATACATGTATAAGTCTGTATATGAAAGGTGACATCTCTAGTATTGACATTGATAAAAGGGAATCCGATGCAGCCTGTTTTGCAGTATTGTATACGGTCAAACCTGTGTATAGAGACCACCTTTAGAAGGGGAAACAAGAAAAATAGCTGCTGCAAACAGGCGACATCTATAGGTCGCCACAATAATCATTGGCTGCTATGACAGGTTTGACTGTAAATGCCAAAAATACCGGCTGCAAATATACTGAGGTTTTCAATTTCATCAACATTTTTGACATATTCTCATGTATCAACACTTGTTATACATGTATGCAAACACACAATTGATTGATTGGGATAAATTTCTAATTGGTGTGATCCGATTGACCGATTTCCCTTCGCCCACACCCCAGCTGTTAACTAATCAATATCATAATCGTGTCTTTGTATTGATTATCTCGCTATGAATGATCACAGTATATCTGTTCACAAACGGTATACAAAATAATCTGTAAGCTCTTTCAAAAAATCATCACATAATCTAATCATGCAGGCGATTTCAATGACTTAGGGTGGATTTGAATGATGAATAACACAATGCATTTGATTTCAATGATTTAGTGTTCATTTGAATAATGAATTACAAATAACTCACTAGAATCTGTGATTTAGGGTGCATTTTAACAATAGATTCAAGTTATACATTTGATTCAATGATTTAGTGTTCATTCAAATAATGAGTTACAAATAACTCATAAGAATCTTTGATTTAGGGTGCATTTTAACAATATATACAATGAATACATAACATTTATATAGCCCTTAATATGAAATACTGCCACTAGGCCCTTTACAATTCAAAGAAAAACAAAACTACTTCCTTAAAACATAGATACATGTAGTACAGAGTACTTGAGTTTTAGTAACCTGCGGGCATACTGACCCTATGCACTTTACAAATTCAAAGAAAAACAAAACTACTTTCCTACCAGAAAGATAGTACTTGCATCTTGAGATTTAGTACCTGTGGGATAGACCAGAATCATCACATTTTGAAACATTTTTAGGCTGATATTTTCACTAGAGGAAAAAAAAAAAAAGCCTGAAACATATGTTCCAAATTGCTGATTCAGGGCAAGAACAGTGCACCAAAATGCAACGTTAGACAATTTTAACTAGTCAAACCTGTCCAAGCAGTCATCTGTCTATATCAGCTATCCTGCCTATAGTGGACAGCACACATGATCCCCTGCTGAGAAGAACAATGCTATGGAACCTGTCTACAATGGCCACTTTTATTGTTTCCCTTTATCTTTTCTTGTTTCCCTTAGATGGTCACTATACACAGGTTTAGCTGTGTCACATACATGTATGGCCTCTTTTGGAAGGCTGATTTGAAATAACTCAACTGTAATAACTGATATACCCAACCAACACTATACATCCAGGTGTATTTATTTATTTATTTATTTGTTATTTAATTTCCAGGAAAAAAAACATAATAGCAAAAATTAATTATCAAATTTGAATTCTGTGATAAATCTACTTGATATTCTGGAAGAGGTTTCCTGGAATATCATTACCATGGGCGTAGAGACTTACGTAATACCTATTCATCAGGGGGGATGAATGAATAGATCATCCCCCCCTGTTGAATGGGTATCAATGACAGATCTACGCCCATGATCATTACAGATTGTGTGCGTCTTGTAAACAAAACCATGCTGGCTTTAAAAGGGGGAAGGCCAAAATATTTGAACAGTGATGAGAAAGGATACAGCTGGGAGGGAAACAATCCGATTACTGATACTGAAGTGTCAATATGTGGGTGCACAATTCACACCTTTCAATGTCATGACGTCCAATGTGGTAATGGCAATGTCATTTTATCAGCAGCTAGCGAAGGCCTTTTATAGCACATTAACTTTTTTTTTTAAATCGTAAAGTTTGACATTCTTTATGGTGTTTTTTTAAAATGTGTATGTAAGTTTAATTTATAGGTTTATTTCAGCAGCTAGCGGAAGCTCATTATAAACATTTAACTTTTTTTTTTGAAATCCTGAAGTTTGACATTCTTTATTATGTTTTTTTTAATGTGTATGGTAAGTTTAATTTATAGGTTTATTTTGTGATTGTAATTTGTTGTAATGAATTATTGTGAAGCGCATAGAGATGTTCTTTCATATTATGCGCTATATAAATATAACTTATTATTATTATTAAATGTAAAAAAATGCTGAAAACTGCTTGTCCACTATAAAGGGAAGTGTAATAAAATGTAAATCAATGAAGTCGCGAGCTATCAAATAATATTATTATATTATTATGAATCCATCACTAATCCCTCAGTGGACAAACAAGACAACAGTGAGACATATTTTGTATAAATCATTAATCAGGGGCAAAAACTTCATAGTTACTAGATCCCTTTAAAGAGCTTTCTGTTTGAACAAGAATAAAGGCAATTGTAAAGATCTGCGTCACATGCATGCAAGTCACGTATTAAGTGCCATTGTTTTTCAACAACTTAATTTGATCATCATAATGATTGATTATGATTGACACTGAATAATCATTGTCATATTCATGGGCCAGTGGTTGTCACTCGACTAAAGGCTAAATAGGAGTTTTGGGAAACGCCCCACACAAAACAATGAAGTATCCCTTTTTTCACCTACGTATATATGTTAATGAAAAGAGTTGGACCAAAACTGCTTATAAATTGACTATGATATGAGCAATGTTTTGAAATAAAAAATGTGGATAACCTTCGATTTAGTTCAACTGCATATGCACGCATATGCACCGTGCAAAAGCTATATGTCATGTGTCATAGACACAGGTACATATATAGAGCAGGCAAAGACGCAGTGAAATTTTGGCCCAATCCCAGCGGTGCACATTTTGATTTTACCTATAAACCCTCTTTTGTACCATTTCAGCAATATTGATTGATTAGTTAGGCCAATATAGGTGCTTTCCGCAACTTTCCCAGTGCTGCTTCTTAGCTCTAAAACTGTGTGAAATGTCACTGAATGTTAACATGTTAACATTAACATGATTAATTCTTCAAGCTTAATTTGTTTGTAATGAAAGGAAGTCTTATCTATCATGCCCTACCTATTTCGGGTATTTCCACGAAATTAAACATTGTTTCGAACAATGGGGTAGACGTTCTGGAACCTTCCAAACCAGGCACCAAGCATGACACAGTGATAATCATGAAATATTGACATAAGACTTCTTTAATAATAACTTATCGATTGTTTCATAAGTGATACATCTCAGAAATTGGTTCAATTGTCTGATGTTTATAATATAAATTGAACTTCACACCGATTCTGTTCAAACACACTTCCTTTTAAACAAATTTGTAATTTGCAGTCAACAATGATCCCCCTGCATTTGTTTAACATCAATGTACTAGTAATTGCAGTAAAGATACAAACCCAAACGATTAAATGTGTTAATCAAACTTACAGCGAATTAAGGTTGCACAACATTTTAAAAATTATTTGTTTCAAACATGGAGAAACTGGCCAGAAAAATGAAAATGAGCAAAGAAAATTGGGCTTCCCCATGATTAAGAGCTTTCTAGCTCAGTTGGTAGAGCACCAGTCTAGCAATCCATAGGTCTCAGGTTTGAATCCCAATTTACTTTGCTCATGTTCATTTACATTATTTGTATGATATAATATGAAGCACACTGCTAGCACAGGTCAAACACGTTTATCTTTCGTCTTTAACAAGCGAAGTTATCTACACAATACAACTTATAACCCATTTCTTTTGTACAGAGAAAATAAGAACACAACCTTAATATTTGAAAAGAAACCTTCAGCCAATCGGCAGCTTGCATTTAATGCTTGCTGCAGGTAAAAACATACATGCATTTGATC